>CAKNXH010081876.1:0-30119 GCA_932178445.1 Andricus quercusramuli
AAATATTTCGCAGATTTGACAAAGATTAAAAAGATTTCAATGATTTCCGAAGGACTTCTTAAAGGTTTAAATAATGTTACAAATATTTCGCAAAGATTTCCAAAGATTTTACAAAATTGGAATGATTTCCCGGAGATTTCATACAGATTACACAAAGATTTCAAATATTTTGCAATGATTTCGGATGGATTAAAAAGATTTCACAAATATGTACTTCTATTATTTCATGAAGATCTCAGATAGATTTAAAAGATTGAACAAAAATTTCGAATATTTCGCAAAGTTTTCAGATAAATTTCAAAGATTGCACAAAGATTTCAATGATTTTCTAAAGATTTCAAAGATTCCGGGCAGATTAAAAAGAGTTCATGAAGACTTCAATAATTTTCCAAAGATTTCAATAATTTTACAAATGTTACCAAATATGCCAAAAATATTTCGAATATGAACTGAACTGATTTCAGAAAGAATTAAATTATTTCAGAAAGATATCAGATAGATCACAAAGAGATAAAGATTTCAATGATTCGCCAAAGATTTCAATAAGATTTCAAAGATTACGGATAGGTTCAAAAGATGTCAATGATTTCCTGAAGATTTTAAAAATTTTACAAATATTACTAAATATTTCAAAAAAAAATCTTACGAAGGCTGAAATGATATTTCAAAGATTGTATAAAGACAGAAAGAATTGAAAGATATCCAATTCCGACGATCTGATGAATTTAATCATTCGATTTCAGAGGGGGGAAAATCAATTCTTTGCCCCTCCCTTGTTGATTCCCAGGAAGAGGGGGCATCACCCCCTGTGCCAGGGACGATTTGGAACATCAATGCGGCCCTGGCATTCTTTATACAGGCGGCCCTTCTTTGCCCCCCCCCCCCCCCTGTTGTGAAACTCTAATATATTGAGCAATATACGCGTGCGCACTGTCGCCGACGTAACTATTGGAGAGAGAAAAAACGATATCGCCCACACTCTGGTTTTTTTGTATGCCCTCGGTAGCCCTCAAGGCTCGCGGCCCACAGGGAAATCTCTCAAATTCCAGATGGCCAGTCCAGACCTGCCCTGTGCTCCCTGGGACTCCGCCACCTCTGCAGTGAATGCACACGTTTGTATGAATTAACTACAAATAAAAAAGGAAATTACTTTTACCTTTTATTGCTGCTGTAACTGCACCTCCGATCTGGATTGATTTGTGACATTGTCCATATTTTTTAGTGGAAATCTATTTTCTTCCCGAGAAGAACCAGTTTTCTTTTCAATTTCACATAATAATCTCTTTCTGAAGTTTTCTTGAATAGCATCGGCATCTGATAACGGAAAAAGTTTTCCTTTGCGCTTCTTTTGTTGGTTTGTTGCGGTAAAGTCAACTTCTTCGTCATCATTGTCGTCATCCGATGTGCAGATATAAAATTTTTTAAGAAGAAAATTAGAAACACAATATTAACAAGTCAATCTATGCAAAAAATTCTATTTTTGTACAAAGAGGCTCAGAAACATTGTGAATCCAAAAATCCGTTGTTTTGAAAAAACATATTCAAAAAGTTCAATATATGCAAAAATAATTGCATAGAAAGGCCTCAAAATATGTTTCCAAACAACGTTATAACCGGCTCGTTAGAGGCAAGTATATAACAAGAGGATAAAAGAGGGAGAGAATCGGGAAAGATACAACCAAGCCATCCTCACTCTCTTTTCCTTTCTCTTTCTCCGTCTTTTTTATACTGCTTTTGGGACCAAAATGTTTCGAGACTTTTCTAAGCCATATGTTACGCGTTACGGTTCACAGGATCGCCAATAAATATACAATCTATATATTTATACAATTTATTCAACATTTATTTAATTATCACACTTTTATACAATTATCAAGAGCGTGACTTGTGATAGATAAGACGGGAGGAACGAGACTGAGGGATCGACCCCAAGTGGGTGCTTTATATGTGACTGTACTTCTAGAACCTTCTATCTATAGGAAGTACCAGAAAGTACATGAAGTACATGCGCAATTACACCCCCGTCTTTAGACATTATTTCGTCCTCGAAGTTCTTCAATTTTACAATTGAATCTTTTTGGGTTTTAATGCTTGAAGAGATGTCTGTAGTTGTATTTCTCTTGGACCTGCAGTATAAGTTACGACACGAGGTTGATTTTCTACTTTATTTTTTATACAGAAAAGGATAATCTTCTTTGTCATACATCTCGTTATATATATTAGTATTCCACATTTAAAAAGAGCGTACACAGTTATCGATCCTATTGCTGTATAGCCTAAACGCTGTAACCATTCTGAAGTAGTTTCAGTCCAGATTTTTTTTTTTTTTTATGAGTAGACATGTTATTGAGTATACCTTGGACATCGTTTAGACTAAGTTGTGCTTTTCTAAGTACATCTATATCAATTTGCTTGGGCATTTGAATTAATTTGTTACCTAAATCATCTAAGTTTCCTAAATTATGTCATATATCGTAAGTTTCGTTGACAATAATAGTTTTAGTCATATTTAAGTTTTTTGATAAATGGAGTTTATCATGGTTGTTATATATTTCACAATTTTCACCGGTGATTAACGTGGGCACTTTTATCGCAATTGATTTGATTTTTTCTCCACATACTATATCTAGGTTTATGTCTGTTGTCGGAATTATAATATAGCCTCCTATTACAGGTCTACAGGTCCTCCTATTATACGTCTCCTTGTGGAGCAAATAAGGGGGCTGCGAACAAGCCGCTCCTGCGAACCTTCTTAGCAAACATGCTTCACACGTGTTGGCTTCGTAAATTCTTAAATTCGGCTGATTTCTTTTGCATATTAAATGTCTATTTATTTGTTTACATTTGTTAATTGTCTCTTTATCGGTCGGTACGTAACTGTCTCCAAAGTCAATTATCAAATCATGGTCAGGAATTAGGGAAAGGAATACTTTACCAAATTTGTTTGGTATAGGGAATATTCTTTTTACAGATCCTTCTTCGTTTTCAATAATCAGGATATTAATTATGTAACTTAGTAATCCATTTACTACTGCTATTGCAATTGAACTGATATCGAGAATTTTTTGGTAGTCTTCTCTGAAATGGTATTTTGTCCTATGTTACATTTCAAATTCTTCTAAAGTATTTTTCAAAATTTCGGGTGTTAAAATCGGTGGATGTATAATTCCATATCTACCATTATTGATAGCATCTATTGCTATATTTATATTTTCGTTTATTTTGTCAATTAAGATAGTTATTGAAATTAATTTTGTGTTGATGAAATTATCTTTGGTATTACCTTCAATTACTCGAGATCCCAGTGCAATCCTATCCACCACTTCACGGTCTGTATCTAACGAATTCTGTATTTATCTCGTTCAACTCCGATTCCGTCAGGGTTCCAAAAAGTGTTTTCGAAATGTCACCTATAAAATTAGCTAGTCCTCTTTTATGTCCTAGTTTTCCTAGTAATTTGTGCAAAATTGTAGTTTTAGTTATTAATTTGTTAATTCTATGTTTTACTAATCTTATTTCGTTCTTCGCTATACATTTATTTTCGCATGTCTGTTCTATGAAGTCAATTGCTTGTTCTAAACCTTGAAAACTATTTCCGGTTGTGGTTGGATTTATTCCTATAATTAATTTTCATTCTTTGTGGTGCAAATATGCTTTGCTAATTTCCTCCATAAAAAAGTTTCCATATATTTCTTGAAGGTTATAGTTTGCTTGTGTTGTCATTATTAACAACCATAGTATAAAAATCATCATTTTCCTGGAACATAAAATGGCATCACTTGATCAATGTGAAGTTAGAGGGTTTTGCCTTCAAACTTAATGTTTAAATCTGTAGCAGTTCCTGGACCTTTCCAACTTGGATCCAATTTATTTTGTTTTGTATTATTTTTCCATTTGACCTGATCCCCCACCTGATAAACTGGATGGTTCTTTACTATTCCCTCATCCAAACGCTTCTTAGTCTTTTCTTGTTCAATTTTTATTCTTTCTTTAGCTTTTCTAATGATATTATCATGTTTAGCCCTCCATTTTCTACCAATTCTGCATAAGTAAGCGTTGGTGATCTTGGTATCGCTGATGGGATATTAGGATCTCTTCCGAATGTCATCTAAAAAGGTGAGAAGCCCGTACTTGCATTCTTCATTGTGTTAATCACAAATGTAATAAATTTTAAATTTTCATCCCATTGCCCATTACCTTCAGCCATTGTTGTTTTGATGAGATTTACCAAGGTCGTATGCATTCTCTCAATGTTACCATTCGCCTGCGGATGGAAGGATGTGGTTTTAATATGCTTAACATTCAATGCATCCCCAAGCTGTTGCATCAATTCCGCTAAAAAGTTTGTTCCTTGATCAGTGAGTATTGTTTTAGGGGCTCCAAATGCGTATATATATATATATATATATATATATATATATATATATAATGATCAATCATACTTTCAATTATGGTTTCTGCGGTTTCATTTTTCATAGGTATTAAAACTGTATACCTTGTTAATCTGTCTTGAATACTCAAAGTATGTTTATTACCTAGTTTTGTTTCTGGTAGTGGACCAAAAACATCTAATGCGATTTTTTCGTTAGGGTTAGTAGGTGTGTCTGGAATAATTGATTGTGCTTGATTAGTAATTCTTGTTGTCTTTTGTAATTGGCAAATAGGGCATGCCTTTACATATTTCTTAATTTCTTCATCTATATTCTTCCATTCACCAATTTCTCTTGCTTTTTGTATTGTATTTTTCTCTCCAAGGTGGTTAGCGTGAGCTTCTTCTTTGATGGTTTTCTTTTCTTCTTTAGTTAATTCTCTGGTATTATTGAAACATATATGAAATCCTATTTCAGGGTAATAATTAGATAAGTATTGTAATATTTCCAAAAGAGTTTCCTTTTCAATTGGTGTAAAGGTTGGGTCACCAAAAATCAATATTACTATTGTTAATCCTCTATCTCTAAATTCTGTTATCAATAATCCTAAATAACTTATCCAATTTTCCTCATCATAATCGGGCAGAATCATTACTTGTTTCTTGGTCTTGAAGTGAGAACAGTCTTGAAAGACAATCAGCTGCTTTATTTTCTTTTCCTTTTACATATATTATTTCATACTTATATTCCTCTAGCCGTAATGGCCATCGTAAGAGTCGCGAGCTTGGCTCTTTTACATTATGTAACCAAACTAAAGCTTTGTGGTCTGTTTGAATTTTAAATTTGGTTCCTAATAGATATTGACGTAATCTTTTACAAGCCTAAACAATTGCTAATAATTCTTTTTCGGTTGTGCTATAATTCTCTTCTGCTTTATTTAATGTTCTTGAAATAAATAAACATGGATGTCCATTTTGTGATAGTACTGCCCCTAATCCTTGATTCGAGGCGTCTGTTGTAAGTGTAAATTCTTCTTTAAAATTAGGAAATCGTAGTACTGGTGCATTGCATAAAAGTTCTTTTAATTTATTAAAGCTTTCTTGACATCTAGGTGTACAATCGAATATTGTATCCTTTCCTATTAAGTTAGTCAAAGGTCTAGCTATAGTGGAAAAGTTCATTATAAACTTTCTATAATATCCAGCGAGTCCTAAAAATGATTGTATTGTTTTGACTGTATTTGGCGTTTTAACATTTTGTATAGCTTCTGTTTTTGCTGGGTTAGGTTTAACTCCTTTTTTTGTTATTAAATTACCTAAATATTCTAATTCCGGTCTGAGATATTCACATTTGTGTGGTTCTAATCGTAGTCCTAATTTTTTGATTCTTTCAAAGACAGTGACCAAATTTCTATTGTGTTCTTCCAGGGTTTTCCCAAATATTACGATGTCGTCAATATAGATGAAGCATTTTTTTCCTATAAGTCCTCTAAAAGCGCTGTCCATCATTCGCTGGAATGTAGCTGGAGCATTTTTGAGGAAAAAGGGTATCCTATTATATTCAAAGTGTCCATGTATAGTAGAAAAAGCTGTATCTTTCTTCCATCGGAATCTGATGGAAACCAGCACTCATATCAAACGCGAAGAACAATTTAGATTGACCTAAATGATCTAGTAATTCGTCTATTACTGGAAGAGGGTAAGCGTCCTGATCCGTATCTTTATTGACCTGTCTATAGTCTACTACCAATCTTAATTTGTTTCCCTTCTTGGGGACTACTTATAATGGTGAGTTGAATGGTGATTGTGAATGTCTTATTATTCCTTTATCTAATAGTCTTTGTGTTTCTTCTAAAGCAAATTCCCTATGTTTCTCGGATAATTGATGTGATCTAAGGTTTATTACCTTCCCTAAATTTAGGGTGATCTTGTGTTCGGTTAATGTTGTGCATGGTAGTGGGTCTGTGTCTAAAGTAAATATTTCCTTGTATTTAACTATTACTTTTTTGATTTCTTCTTTGATTTGATTTTCAATGTGATCTAGTTTTGAAATTTTCAATAATTCGATTAATCTTTCTGATCCTAATTTGTTTTCTTTTTTAGAATTATAAATCTGACCTCTTGACTCGATAGCCATTATTCTTTCGTAATTTCTAGTTTTTGGTATTTCTATGGGTTTTGTGTTATAATTAAATATTGGTAAAGTTATTTTATTATTTTTTATTCGGTGAATACCATCTGATTTTCCCTCTTGATTTTCTATCCAAACGTCTTGATTACTTTCTTCTATTTTAATTTGACAAACTAAACTTGAGTGTTGTGAGATGTATTCTCCGTCATCATGTAATGGTAGCTTTTTATTTTTTAGAATTAAATAATTTGTAGTTGATGAGTATCTATCGAATTTATTGAAGAATGGTAAACCTATTATGCCTTCCTCCGGTAAGGGAAAGTCACCATTGATTATGTGAAAAAGGTGATTCTTTCCTAAGTAATTAAGATCTGTTGCACTATTCGTTTGATGTTTATCATTCCCCACTACAAAGTTTTTTATAAATTGATGTGACGGTTGATTTAATGGTAGATCTGATTCCTTTATTAAATTAAGTGAAGATCCAGAATCTACTAGTAGTCTGTATTTTCTTCCGTCGGCTCTTCTTCCTTGTATGGATTGGAACTGTCCAGATATTGCTGATATTCTGCATTCTTTTCGTAGTTTATTTGTTCGTTCTCCTCTTCTTGGGTCATTTCCTGATACTCCACCTCTTCTTGGTTCTCTGAGGAGTCCATATCCCTTGTCATTCTCACCTGAGTTTGAGGTGGTCGTTTGGGGTTTTGAGTATTCTGAAAATGTTGAGGTTTGGTATAACATTGTGTCGTCAAATGTCCCAGTTTCCCGCATTTATAACATTTTATTTTTAACCTATCTGCTAAGGGCATATTCTGATTTAGTGCTTCAAATGATGTTGTGTTTGCTTGAGGTCTAGGTATAGATGCAGATATTTGTGGTCGTGAAAACTGAGTTGTAGTTTTATTAAATGGTTGCGAACGAATGGGTTGAGCTTCCCGTAGCCATATATCCATTTCTACAGCCGAATTTTGTGCTTCCGTTAAACTACAGGGTTTTTGAGCTTTTGCCTGAAGTCCTATTTCCCTTTTTAAATTTAACAAATACCGTTTTAAACATTCTCCATCTTCAATGTCTAAGGCAACTTTTCTTTTCGTCCGATTTGTATGTTCACTTTGTACTGCGTATTTTAATTCATTAACTACCTGTCGAAATCTTATATCAAAATTTTCTGTTAATTCCGTTTGTCCCTGTTTTATATTTTCCAATTTTGACCTTAATGCAGATACTGATCCTAACTGTGATAAATTTTGTCGTAATGAAAGAAATAATTCTTCAAAGGAGCTTATTCGCATATATCTCAGTGCCTTTTCAGCACTACCCTTTATTTTTTCGGCTATTATGAAATCTAATAAAAGGTCAGGTTGGCTACACTTTTTCCTTCCCTTTTTTACAGACTTAATAAAGTCTTCTATACCTATATCGTCGTAGCCGTTTATTTCTTTTATCGTTCTAATTATTTCCTTGGCCGTCAGTAAATCGATACTACCTTGAACCCGAATCTGACTGTTTGTATTATGAGGTGTTGTTGACAGGTTGAACGAAGCAGGGTTATTAATTGAACCGGAGGGTGGTACGGTTGAAGTGTTGTCTGACTTATCGATTACACGAAGTGGGTTAGTGTGCGCAGTATGTGCCTTTTCTCTCCTTTCTCTTCTCCCTCGCTCTCATCACTTGTTATGTCGGGATTATCGGTCACGATCTATCCTTTCAGTCCTACTGCTTTCCCTATCTTTTGTATCTCTAACATTCTTCTTTCATTCTCTCCGACTAATATATTCATATTAGTTATTATCTGGTTCAATGTGGAATCCACTCCATCCATTCTAGCAATCATTACGTTGAGCAATTCATTGGTGGTCATGAGTGTAGGGGATTGTGAGGATCTGCTTGGGGAGGTTTCTCGAGACATATTATTTGCGGTACAATAAGGGTTATTGATTTTATCGATTATATCAGTCGAGTCAAAGTCCGTGCCAGTACTGAAATGTCTACTCTCTCTATAAGTGGAGAATTCCAGTTTGCACGATTTTCTTTTACCTAATTTTTTGCCTTTTGTGTACTGTGTACCTAATTAGCCTGAACGAGTGTAAATTCACGATTCTATTTTTTCTTTGACTAATTTTACCTAACTCTTCTTTTACCTATCCTTTCTAAATTTCCTTTGATTTTTCGGTTACAGATTTTTCCCGTTTAAACCTCTCGTTTGCGCAATCGTGCTACAAGAAGTACACGCAAATTTGAGGTGAGTTTTTCGGTTTATTGACGGACACAGAGGCCAGGGAGCACCATAGCGTGTGTACGGATGTGAGCCTAAAGTTCGATAATATTCGGCACAAATCTGATGATTTTTAGTAATAAAATTTGCCTACAAATATTCCAAACTGTACAATAGTTCTACAATTAAAATTAACACTTCTTATTTTCAATCTTCTTTTACTCACTGTTTGTTGAGTCGCAGATCAATACCTGGGTATTGGCTGCTACCTTCGGAGACCGTAGACCTTAGAGGTCGATGCCTCTTCCGCCTGTTTGCGGTCCTCGTTCTTTTCACAATTTTATTTTTAGAATTTCTTATTCAATTGTTTTCCGTAGTATAGTGCCCTAATTGGTTCAGACACTACCAAACAATAAATAATACTTCTCCTTTTAAACTTTTGTTTCTCACTTTTCTTATTCAGTTGACGAATTTTGCCGTAGCAAAAATCCGGAGTCTTCTTTTATTTCCGGAATTCCGTAGAATTCTTTTCTTTTTGCAATTATTTCTTCTTTAAAGTTTTTTAATATCTTACTTTTTCGGTTTACGGGTCGCCCGTAGGTAGATCCGGAGTTTTCGTGAGTTCCGTGGAACTCTCCTCGTCGCCTTTTAGATCCCTTTTGTCTTTTTTGATTTTCATAAAAATCTTTTTTCCTTTCGGATCTCCGTAGAAATCCTATGTTCCTTTTTAATTTAATTCCGTAGAGTTCGTTTCTTCTTTTTCAGATTTTCGTAAAAATCCTTCCAGATTCGTCTCGAAGATAGTCTTCTTTTGAAATAAATTCGTCGAAGCACTATCCTGGCAGGATCGCCATAAATATATAATCTATATCTTTATACAATTTATTCAACATTTATTTAATTATCACACTTTTATACAATTATCAAGCCCGTGACTTGTTATAGATAAGACGGGAGGAACAAGACTGAGGGACCGACCCCAAGTGTGACTGTACTTCTGGAACCTTCTATCTATAGGAAGTACCAGAAAGTACATGAAGTACATGCGCAATTACAAGCTTACGTGGTCTTACGTGGTATCGGATACACATATTGTATTGATTATTATTATGCTTATAAGCAGGGTACATAAAACATAGATCTTGATATTTGTTTCTCCTGAGTTCGGATTTAATTGCCGATCTCAGAGAATCGTTTTCTTGGTCAACCCTCAAATTTTTGATCCAGGCATATTATGACATATTATGATATTATGACATCCTGGTACTTACCAAAAGTAAGGTCGCCAGAGGGATGTTCATGTATTATTTATTCATATTAACGAAGACTTTCGATAAATAAAAGCATGAAACCCTTAACACCTGCAATAAAATGGTTGTCTAAGGAAGATTCAATAGAATACTTTAACAAGTTCCATTGAATACGTATACTGGTGTATACAAAAATGCATTGATATTAGGCTTTTGAGGGGCTAACCGAAAATTATGCAATCCGTCTTACACGCTAATGCTATTCTTATGGCCGTATACAGCGGGTTGCATACTTTTTGGTAAACCCTGGCGTGGACACGCTGTATAATAGAACTTTATTAAATAACTCTCAATGTATATTGCATGTTTTTTCATTGAGATCTTTTAATTTTATGTAATTGTTACAAATAACTCATAATTAATCAGAAACATTCTTCTATTGATTAAAAAATTCTATGACTCGTCTCTTTAGTGAGCTTCATGGTGTGTAATAAAAACCAAATTTTTGGCGTTGTATAAATTATCCTTGATATTTCAGAAATCTTTAATCTTTAATTAATAAATTTGAAATATTCACAGAAAATCTAAATAATTACAAAAAATAGATTGATTTTTTTGAGAAATATGGCACTGTGATGATTGCTTTCTAAAAATTGGGAAAATATTTTGAAGACCAGGATCTGGAGTATTTGTCCAACATGTGGTTTTTACGATCGTTGACTGTCTCTTGTCTAAGAAGGAATGCACAGGTTTAAAAAAAAGGTTACACTAACACTACAATCTACACTGTACTTGAGTTCTTGCGAAAATGCGTTATAGGCCAAAATCTATAATTTTCAAGGGGATTTTTCGTTCGTTCTATTTTTTCCTTTTTTTAAATGATTTCAGTGCTCAGTGGGGCTCGGTGCGGTTCGGTTGCTCTAGACGAAATCTTGAAGAATCAAAATAACAGTTTTCTAAGAAGTGGTAACAAAGTAAAAAATTACCAAAAATTCCGTTAGATTGTAAAGCAAAGTTAAAGTGTAACTTTAAAATTGCACTAAGTGAAACAATACATTTATTTGAATAAACTTTTCTGAATTTTTTGAACAAAATTCCATTTAATTCGACGAATTTTGAATTTAGAAATTCGGATTAATTTAAAATCAACAGTTTTGTTTCAAATTCTATAAAAAATATCTTTGAAAAATTTATATTGTCCATTAACATTTTTATGGTGATTGTGACAGTCAAAATTGGTTTTTTGCTGATGGATTTCATATAAGATTTCTAAGGGAATGAATGTTTCCCTTCCACAATGACATAAGACATAACAACAGAAGGATAAGTCTTTTTCTCCTTTATGATTTCCTACTTGGTGTGAAACTGAAGTTTCTTAGAAGTTTTAACATGTCATCATGGATTTAGTTTTCTGTTAATTGGCAATTAAAACAAGTATTAAAGTGCAAAAAAGATTTCGAGATATTAAGTATTGACATTTAAACCGAAAATTAAAAGTTAAATATTCATCCAAAAATAAAATATAATGTAAATAACAGTACGATCAGAAATTTCAGTCTTATGTATACATACATTACTAATATAAAGCATATGATAGAAATATTTTTTCGTAGTATCCTATGAAATTATACCCTGATGAGGAGATCTAAAGTGATCTCGAAACATGTTGGTCCCAAAAGTAGTATAAAAAAGACGGAGAAAGAGAAAGGAAAAGATTGTGAGGATGGCTTGGTTGTCTCTTTCCCGATTCTCTCCCTCTTTTTTCCTCTTGTTATAAACTTATCTCTAACGAGCCGATTACAACGTTGTTTGGAAACATATTTTGTGGCATTTCTATGCAATTCTTTGTGCATATATTGAACTTTTTGAATATGTTTTTTCAAAACAACTGATTTTTAGATTCACAATGTTTCTGAGCCTTTTTGTTCAAAAATAGAATTTTTTGCACAGATTGACTTGTTAATATTGTGTTTCTAATTTTCTTCTTGAAAAATTTAACAGACAGAGACATTAAGCCATAGATCTTGATATTTGTTTCTCTTGAGTGCGGATTTCATTACCGTTCTCAGAGAATCGTTTTCTTGGTCAACCCTCAGATACAAAATTATTTTTCTGAAGTGGGGAGGCTCCTGGGCATTTGAGAATAAAGTTTCGAATTTTAATTTTTAAATACATATTCACATAGTAAATTAAATGTCGCATTTTTTCTTCCCATAAAGAAAGTTGTAGCTTTCTTAGTTTTTGAATTATTTACAACAACAAAAAAACAGTTATTTTATCTGATTGAAATATTTCGCCTTTTTCACTTCAACTCGCGACGAAATCGGATCTTTTCAATATTTTTTAGTAGAATTCATGAAAAGTATGCATTGTCATCTTCTTCTTCATCATTCAAACGCTGCCACTTCTAGAGACGTGAGCTTCATGAAATTCTCAATAATAAATAATCTGTACACTTTTCCTTTCTTGCACCCCGCGTGTCCTCTGTCTCACCCCTATGCCCTATGCATGTTGAAGTTTGCTTTTTTAGAACCCATAGGCTTTATTATGCATGGTCTATTGGATTTTTCATATGCAGATTTATTATTAATTTAGTTAAAAATAAGTGGCAATTTTTTGTTAGCATTTTTTTTCGCCTTTGCGTAACTAATTTGAGGCAATTTATAAGTGCAATCAGCAAATTTTTTGAAACTATAAGGATATTTGCTATCACTCCCTACACATTATTCTTTCAGAGCAGAAGCGATCTTAAGTCTTATCATCCCCTATTGCTGAGAATTGTTAGTATGAAGGTTGGACTGAGTTGGGTACTGGCTACCATCTTTGTTATTAATAGTCTGTACATTCTATGCTGGGGTATTTTTGGATATATTTACGCTTATTTTTGTTTTGCAATTAAGTTTACTCTTAGTTCATTATGGATTGTTAAAGTATTTGCCATGTGAATGCACAGTCTCTCTTGGCTCACATTCATGAGTTCTGACATATTTTCAGCTCTTGTGCGTATCATATTATAGCAGTCTCAGAGACATGGCTAACCTCGAATCACCAATCAAGTGTAGTTGCACTTGACAATTATGCGCTCTTCCGAAGAGATAGAGGAGAGCGGAGGGGGGGGGGTGTTTGCATGTATGTGCACGATAGTCTTAGGGGGTCTTCGTTGGGAGTTAGCTCGGCTGTTAATTATCCTACTGCTGAATTTCTTTTTGTCGAGGTCACGGGAGCGAGGGACAGTGTTTAGGTGGGGGTCATTTATAAACCTCCAAATGCCTATTTTGGCACTGAACTTGAATCGGAAGTTTTTACCCACGTACCTAACTTTAATAATATTATCCTTACAGGGGATTTTAATACTAATGGGGTCGTTGCATGAATTTTAGGTCATATATTTTTTAAATACTGCATAACATTCTGAACATTTTAGTGCATTTAAAATTTTTTTTTAATACTCCATTGTCGAGATAAACATTTTTTAAGAAAAGTATCCAAATCCCTATTCAAAAACTCTGTGACCTTGAAACGTCACTTCCGAAATAGCGCGTAACCAATCAGCATAATGATACATTGACTAACGAAGTACTATCTAGCAGACAGCTTGCGAAAATTCAATTTATAATTTCTAATAGAGATATTTGTTTACTTAAAATTATTGAAAAGCAGCAGCCAGTCGTAACCAAATCTCACTGAAAAAATACACTTTTGCTTGAAATATAAAACCTAGATAAAGATAGTCACGAATAATATCAGTCAAGTGCGTGAAAATGAGATGTTTCAAAAGATAACCTCAAATTTTAGTCAATCATATATTCGGAACATATACATTTCACAAGTATGTATAATAATTGCAGCCTTTAAAAAAATATTTTGTACCTGATTGCAACTGCAATAGCAAAGATAATCCAAAAAAAATATTTATAAGGTTGCCTATGGGCACAGAAGTGAAACGGAAATGGGCAGAATCCGTTGAAAGAACCGGTAAAGATACCAAGTTTCATTCAAATTTTTCGCACTGTCACACTTTATAAATCCGGGTTTGAGTGAAATTCTAGGCATTTTAAAAATCTTTTAGGCCCTTTTTTTACTTTTAAAACACGTTTACAATAGGTTATGTTTACTGTTTACACATGTAATCGCTAGCGACCATATTATATTCCGTCACCAACCGGACAACCACGCTAATCAGAATGAAGTACTTCCTGCAAACTACTTCCCGCAAAAATTCAAAAAGTATACTTTTCAAACATTAAAAAAAATTAAAACTTAATTGAAAAAAACTTTCTTTTCGTAGTTACATTATTTTTTTTGGTTTCGCTTTAATTTTATTAGGAAAAAAAAAATTTGAAAATATGCAACAACCCTATTTAGATGTGATTTGTAATCATACTAATTATTTAACTACTATGATACATGCTGCTGGGTTATCTATTGTGCCACCTAATTCCACCCATCACACTGATCATTCCAGTTCCCGAATAGACTTAATGATTGTAGACGATCTTGATAAGGTGAATTCTTATAGCCAACATTCTATCTCATTTCTATCTAATCACGATCTCATTAATATTAAAATTAAAATTATTTTTACTCAATCCACAAACCGTAAACAAACCCTAATAAGAAATCTTGCATATGTTGATGAGTGTAAGTTTCAGGAGCACCTAATGACTTATGATTTTGAAAAAATACTAAGAACTGTAGACATTAATAGTAAATTAAATCTTTTGTGCTCGTACTTAATTTCATCGTTCGATCAGTTTGCGCCTTTACACGTTCCACATAAACATAAAGATTTAGCTCCTTGGATCACACTGGAAATAAAGAACCGTATGAAGGAACGTAATAATAAGCGTCGCCTGGCAAAGAGAACTAAAAATCCGCTGATACAAGCTCAGTTTCGTCAGCTTAGGAACTTAGTTCAAACTAAAATCACAGATTCGTATAATCAGTATAATTACAATTCTATAAAGAATAAGAATAAAAATGAGAATATTTGACACTTACTTAGACGCTTACATTTAATACCACTTAAGAATGATGCCTCAGTTCATACGTATACACCAAATGATTTATTAAAAGCATTTACGAATCTACCACCCTGTAACTCCGTCAACTCTGGTACATACCTTATAGCAGATCAGGCAAGCTCCACTTTTCGAGATACGGATTTCTTTTTTTTAGACATAACACCTGAAGTTCTCTTTGAGAACATTTTTAAAATAAAAACTAATACTTTAGGAACAGATGGTATTTCCATAAATATAATTCGAATAGCGCTTCCTGTAATATTCCCCATACTCCTTCACATCTATAACTCTTCTCTTCAAGTAGGAATTTTCCCTAAACTATGGAAACATGCGCCGATCCGCCCTATACCTAAGGTTTCTAGTCCCTCTTCTCCCAATGATTTCCGGCCGATTTCGATACTTTGTGCTATGTCCAAGCCGCTCGAACGTATTATGCATTCGCAGCTTACGAATTACTTAGATTTAAACAGGCTACTTGATCCGCTACAATCGGGCTTTCGGGCTAAGCACAGCATATTAACAGCCTCCCTAAAAGTTACTTCAGACATTAAAATCGCTATCGAAAATAAGGAAATAGCAATAGTTGTTTTATTTGTTTTTTCTAAAGCTTTCGATACTGTTGATCATAAGCTTCTCTTAAATAAACTTCGTAACTTTAATTTATCTAGTACCGCAATTGTGTGGTTTGAGTCCTACCTGAAAAACCGTTTTCAGCTAGTGCTTAATGATAAGGATGAGCGGTCCGATTGGGTGGAGGTCAGGAGTGGTGTGCCTCAGGGCTCCACTCTTTCCCCCCTCCTTTTTGGACTGTACACTTCTGACCTTGGTAGTGATCTTGAGCATTGCAAATACCATAAATATGCGGATGATTTTAAACTGTATGTCTCTGGTCCTATCTCTTCCATTAATAGTTTGATTGCGCAGGTTCAGAAGGATATTAATATTTTGCATCAATGGGCACTTAACAATAGGTTAAAGCTAAAGGGCCCGAGCACAATGGAGACCTGAAACCGAAACTTGAACCAGAAGATAACTCTATCCTTCTTTACCGTAGCTACGGTAAAAAAGGACAGAGATATCTTCGGGTTCAGGTTTCGAGTTCGGGGCTCCATTGTGCTCGGGCCCAAACCCTTCGAAAACTAAAGCAATTGTCATAGGACAGTCCTCTTCCCCGTCCGCTGCTAAATTAGGTTCCCTGCCTCAGCTCAAGGTTGATGACCTTGACATTCCTTTTGTTGATTCGGTGAGAGATTTGAGGTATATCCTCAACCGTACTCTCTCCTGGAAAGAGCAAATTTTTGAAATCTCGAGGAATACTATCAGAATACTCCAATAGCTTAGAAGGAACAAGGAATCCTTGCCTACTTCAACTCGGATTCTTCTTGTTAAGAGTCCTATACTCCCGTTTTTTGATTATGGGTGTGTACTGTATGACGATATCACAGATGAGCTGAATTATAAATTGGAGCGAGCACTTAATGCCTGTATACGATTCATCTATGATGTCCTGAAATATGAACACATTACTTTATATCGGCAACAGGCGGGATTTCTCAATGTGGCTAAGAGAAGACAATTTTTTATGGGCAATTTAATTTTTAATCTCTTTTTTAATAAAACCCCTCAATATCTTCTAGATCTTTTTGAAAACAGAAACGTGACTTTACCTGCTCAGTCTAGGCTTCGTGTAAGAAAAACGGTCCTTGCAGTTCCACGACACAAATCTTGTAAACTGCAAAGATCGTTTATAGTGAGGGGAGCGCGTCTTTGGAATAAGATACCTGAATCAATCAGACATGCACCTTCGGCTTATCACTTTAAAAGGCTTTTCTTTAACTTTTTGTTTAGTATTGATAATTCTACTCTTGAAATTTCGCACTGGTGAATCGTAAATTGTTTATGATTATTTTTCTAACTTTTGGTGATGTTTTGCGCCTTGATATTATAAATTCAATCTTTACAACTTAATCCATGGGATTATATTTGTTATCTTATAATTAAGTCTCAAGATTTCTAATTATATCCGTTATGCCAACCACTAGCTTATATTTAGCATATTTTACTTATGTTCATTTTTATGTTATTTTATCTTTAGTCATCTGTAATTAATTAATTTTCTTTCACCTACGTCATATTTGTCATTTGACCTGAGTTGACATCTATTATTTTGGTTGTAAATTATACGTATAATTTGTTCCTTAGAGGGCTGTTTTAGCCCTAGGGACTTAATAAATAAATAAAAATTTTTGAGTTTTGAGTACCGCATATACTACAATATAATATGGTATCCGTATCATAACTTGACATCGATTTCAACCTATCACTTACGGTTTCCGCGTTATTTATTGATACTAATAACAATAAAAGTGGGGCGATGGTCGTGGGGGTTAAGGCGTAGGCTTTGGACCCACTCCGTCGGCTTGCGGGTTCGATTCCCGCCTCGCACTCTGGAAGAGCCTCGGTGGCCCATGCGGTGAACACTTGCCTAGCGAGGGAGATGTTCATCTCCGGAGAGTCGTGGGACCGGTACCTCTAGAGAAAAAGGTTCTCTAAGTACTTAAGGCTGTTACTCCTGGTGGTTCGGAACCCACCTTAAACTGTAGGTCCCCCTCCCACCACCAAGAAAGTGCGTGGGGGTGTGTGTAAAGGAATAGGGAAGAGATACAAGAAAAATGTAAACCCTTAGGGGACACATTAGAAGCTTTCATTCCAATAACAATAACGTTAATTTATGTTTGGAATGTTTCAGTGGAACGTTCCTGGAACGTTCCCAAGTGGCGGACATTTTACTATTTTCATCATCAAGGTGAAAATCACTTGTTCACTATGACTAAAAATACAGAACAAATGCGAATTAGGTCAAAATTATAATTTGAGATGAAATCTGTTGGTTTCGTGGCCACGAGATATCTAAATTGTTCTGAAACTATCAAAATGTCAAAATAAAATGGAATTTTTGTTACGCGTAAGCAGAAACATCATTTTTATCAATTATTAGAACTACTGAGTCACTACAGCACGCCCAGTAGCGCCCTGGCTAATTGGCACTGGGCACCCGCGCTCTTATGACCTTCTATAACTCAACCAATACTTTCCATCCCATTTTTGTTTTGGGATACTTTTCAAGAGAAAAAATCAAGTTTTTTTTCTAGCCTAATTGAAAAAATATAAAAATGCCTTATATAATACTTATCAATAACGTCGGCTGAAGGTGACTTCAAACGCATCGTCGTTCAGTGGCAATCAACTGCAGCCTATTAAGTGCTATTGAACGACGATGCGTTTGAAATCGCCTTCAGCCCACGTTATCGATAAGTATTATATTTCCTTAAAGTTTTTAATGTTGCAAGAAAAACGATTGCGATTACTCCGTGACCTTTTAACGCAAAATTTAACGTAGAATCCGAATGTCAACAAGTGAAATGTTCATATTTCTTTTTAAATGAGTTTTTCTTGCATGATACGGAGAGGATACGATGTGGATAATATAAGGATATGCTGTAGCGTATCCGTTCCGTTCGTTCAGTCCGCCAGGGTTTATTTTATTTATCTTCTTGAGTTTATTTATTGTATATTTTTATTTTAATACTATCAAAAATTTAACACTGATAATTCTGAATTATCACTAGACATTTCATGTAACTTAGAATAACTACTGATTTTTCGTATTTTAAATAAAAATTATCTGCATCTGACCGGTCTCTGTGACTAAACATGTCTAGAAAACTTGTTTGAACCTTACTAACCAACTTTCTCACTGACAGTTTTTGTTTGCACAAAATTCGCTCGACTCCCGAAATGATCAAAGTTGTTATTGTGCATGAATTGTACAACGCCTCGGCAAAAAATCATCAACTTTTTTTAAATAAACATTTTCAACTTTTGCTAAAGTCATCGGTTGCAGAAGATGTCAATGTTCACTTCTCATGAATATCACTGTGAAATATCAGAAAGTCTCGTCTTTGTCACGAGTTTAAGTAAAAAAGGCGAAATATTTTAATCAGAGAGAAAAAGAGTTTTTTGTAATTAATTAAAAAACTGAAAAAGCTACAACTTTTTTTATTAGAAAAAATATGTGGCATTTAATTTACGATGTGAATATGTATTTTGAAAATTAAAATTAAAAACTTTATTTTCAAGTGCTCAAGGGCCTCCCCACTCCAGCAAAGTAATTGAGGCTTAGGATGCAAAAAGGAGATATCGAATTATTTTGCTGAATTGGAGAGGCCCCTAAGCACTTGAGAATAAAGTTTCGAATTTTAGTTTTTAAAATACGTATTTGTTACGAGCGAATCTCCATTCTTTTTTTTTATATTCAATGTGGATCGAAATATTATTTCAAGCCACATTGATTCAAAACTCTATATGAGTTTCAAGAGACTCTCTGCTCGCTCGTAACCTGAGAGCTTATGGTCAGCATGCTTACGCAGCATTCCAAGCTCCCGGGGACTGACAGCGAGACAACTTGCGAATGAGGAGAGTAATGAACCGATAGCATAATTTTAATCAAGGATTAAAATTATTCTCTGATGAAAACATGCTTTTTATTTTTACACAGGTATTTAAACTTTGTTTCCTCTTCCCTAAACCATTCAATAACATGAGGGTGGATTGCGGAAGGGAATTGTATGAATGTACAGAATGATTAGTGTGCACCTAGGCCTAGGTGAAAGAGAAAATGAAACCCCCTACCTAGAATATAAGATCAAAAGATAAAAAAAAATAGAATTAAGGGAAAGGAAAATTAATTCTAAGGCATCAGCCTCGAGGGCCTAAATTAAAAACATATAAGAGAACCTAAAAAGAACGAGAGTATAGTTGCCGTCGCATTCTTTGCATGTAGCTACGTTGCCGCGACGATCGCAAGCCTCCGCACTTTACACGCTGTCCTCTCTCTCTCTCCGCGCCATCCTTCCGTAAGTCCGTCTCGCTTTCGCCTTTACATACTTCCCACCGTAGCCGGACAGTACGAGCACGTGGAAAATACCAAAACAACACCACGTGCTCACTCAGCAAAACTTTTAGCACCAAAATGCTTGTTTATTTTTGATAAAAGGGTTGGAAATAATATATGTATATATGTATATATGCCATTAAACCATTTCCCTTCTAGGGTAGGCGTGACACTACCCACGACGGGCCAACAGCACGCAATATTCTTGAACGGTCACCCATCCAAGTCCTAACCGCGCCCAACACTGCTTAACTTCAGTGATCTGACGAGAACTGGTGTTTTCAGCGTGGTATCGCCGTTGGCGAAAATTGCAACCTGCAACAATTTCGATGCAAATGGAAATTCAAAATTTCTGCCAGAAATATAAAGAAAGACTTGAATGAACCTCACTTGTGTAAGGTGCTGACGAGGTTCCTGTCTTACAGGTGCAAACATTCAAACGAAAGCATTTGGCAATACAATTCTCGCACACTTGGAAATCAAGCTACCTGACTAGTCAAATTTGCAAACGCTGCTTTGGCTCTCACGGTATATCTCTACCTTCCTAACCCAAATTCCGCAACTCCGCAAAAATCCCTACCTGAATTACCTCAATTATAAACCGTCGAACAGAAGTCAAAATCGCAGTAACTTGGGCAACCTGGCACGGGCCAGAACTACACAGACCTTTGTCCGTCCGTACGTCGGGATTTCGAGTCAATTGTAATTTTCTACGGCAACATGAACCCCCGTAAGTTGCAGCGGGGCCTATTCTGGTTTAGTCGGAACTATACTTCTTGCGGACCGGTAACGGAAGCGAGTCGTTGGGGCGAACGTTTGATTGATTAAATTCAAAGCTAGAAATTCGGACATAAAGTTAAAAGAAAATCTCTTTCCGACGGGAGTAAAGGCAATCGGGATTTCGAGTGAATCTGTAATTTTCTACGGCAACACGAACCCCCGTAAGTCACGGCGGGTCCTATTCCGGTTTAGTCGGGACTATACTTTTCTCGGATCGGCAATAGGGGTAAGTCGGAGCTACCGATCGAGTGGTCGATCAACGGAATTAACAATCCGAACTAAAAATTTTTACCTCCGTGCGAGGGAGGCAGGGCCGTAACGGGAACGTTTCTTTATCGCGGCTTATCCTGGTTTAGTCGGAACTATACTTTTTCCGGACCGGTAACGGGAGTGACGTTGTTTTCGTGTCCTATCCGGCCTGCTTAAAACAAAATTAAGTCGGTCTAGAAAATTTTACTTTTTCTCGAACCTCAAAACGAGACAGAGTAGTTTTCTCGCAAGGCTGCAATTCTCTTTTATGAGGAATAGAAACATTTTATATTTTTCATAAAAGTGAATTCAGGGAAGTGACAGGTGCTTGCGTGTTGTGTGGCTCTCGCGAGTGATCTAAAATAAAGGACTAGAGTGGGTTAACAAACCGAAAATTCACCGAAAATAACAACGTGATCCTCGAAACCGAAACCGGCGACCGATTCGCAAAACACAAAGATAAAGTTAGGATCGTCTGCTGCTGAAGTCGAACGAACCCTAAGGAAGAATCTAAAGACAGAATATGCCCTTTAAAAAAAAAGAGTTTTCTTATTCTCTCCTATGACCAACTATCAAAGGTAAAAATCATTAAGGCGTTTGGCCGCATCTTACAATTTCTCTAGTAATTGGGGCCCTATCCTGTCTTCGACTTCCAGTACAGGAGTTTACTACGAGCATCTGGGACCAATAAGACGAGCCGCAGAAGCGTAGAGGGTCACTGTGTTCCTGGACTTGCAGAAGATCCAAGGACCCCTAGAGTCTTACCAACAGCGATTCCAACATTTATCCGATCTGTGTCTACTTGGATTCGGAATATTTTGCCTACAGGCGATCACCGACTACGGTCTCGACGCTAAGTTCCTGATAGCCATAGGCCTGAAGAATGAAGTATCCAGGCATGCCGCGGAGATGAAGGAGCGCACCAATAAGGCAACGCTTTTTAGCCTACCGACGGGAATGAGAAGCCGACGAGCACAGCCACTACTGGGAATTCTAGGAGGCCTCATTGGACCCATAGTGGGCCTAATGACCTACAGTGACGGAGAAACCCTCGAAGCGGAGATCGCTGAACTAAACCAAGCTCAAACCAATTTGTCTCACCTGGTGGGTAAACAGACTCACATAGTTAGGGCTCAGTTAGAAAGAATTCACGAGCATTCGAAAACCAAAAAGTAGAGACTAATCCTACATGAGAGACAACTGACCCAGGACAATCTTAGGCTGGAAAATCTTACATGGGAAGTTGCGGAGCTCAAATATGCCCAAGCACTGACACGCTTGCTTAAGACGGTAGACTCTAGCCACGACGACTACATTCATACCGCCCATCGCATCCTGGAAGTCATTCACACGTCTAGCCAAGGGAAGATGCATCTCTGCCTCCTGACGTCCGAAAAACTGGAGCCAGTCTATCGAGATATCCAAGATCATTATCCCAGGCTTGAATTTCCTACCCCAGGACCTCAGGTGGACCTCGAGGAACTAGCTAATATAGTTACCATCACAACCATGTATAAGAAGGAAACCCTAAGCATACTAGTGGACATTCCACTATTGGAACCATCTTACTACCTAGCATACCAATTACATCCAATACCTGTATTCCAGTCGATATTAGGAAATGGTTCTGGAAATGCATACGTCTTACGAAAGTTTACCCACATTGCCATTGAAGAATCTCAACGGACCTACATCCTGCTGGACAATCAACGCATAGAATCCTGCAAGAAAACCCCCTACTACAGGGTCTGCAACGACAACTCACCCGTTAACGAAATTCCTACCCATCGAACATGTGAAAGCGAGCTGCTATTGAACCCTTCAACGAAAGCTCTCCGAAGATGCGACATCCGAGTGTCCTACTATAAGGAATCAGAATGGGTCCCTATTGACTCTCTGGGTGGCTGGCTCTACTCCCTAGCTGAGCCCTCGTCCACCGAGCTGAGGTGCCCCAATCAAACCAAGTCTCTAGTCAGCTTGAAAGGAATTGGGCTAATACAGATCGCACCCGGTTGCCATCTGAAGGCACATGATCAAACATTTTTTGGAATAGTCAGCGAAACCGGATCAACGAAGGTCATCTATGAGCCGCTCCTCTATCTCAATCTGGCTGACCTATCTTCAATTTTAAGGGAACATGGAAACTTCACCACGAAAGAAGAAAAGAAGAAACAACACACGGTAGACGATTCCGTCAATGATGAAGCCTTTCTTGCCAACGAGATGTCTCTGGATGACTTAGAAAAACAAACTAATGACATGAATCTACAACACCGAATTAAGGCCCAACACTTAACGCTGATTCAAGGTTGTTACGTGGGACTAGCCCTACTCACCATAGGCCTCTGGTGCTACTGCTGCTAACCTCTTGTCAAATTTGGCATTACCAGAGCATGTCACGAGAAGGGCCCGAAGGACTCCAACTACAACCAGATCAATCCCAAAGTGACGAGGCCCTCGGAAGACACTAAAGAAGCCCGTGTTGAGATCGAGCTACCTCTGACCAATCAAGAACCCTCAACAAGTACGAGCAGTTGTGCCTGTAAAGAAACACCTGCAGTATCACCAAGGGTTGCCACGCAGCCCTCGGTGCACACCAGTTCAACTACTTCAAGGCCAACGATCCAACTCCCTACGCAAACGCTACAACCATTCTGAAATTAAGCTACGTACACTGTCTGTATGCGTATGGGTATGAATGGATGAAATAAGTCATTTTAGTTTTTGCGAACATAGCTTAGAAATATAAAGGAAGGAATCGGGCTCCCCTCACTCGCAAGTTACCCTAAATTTCGGGGACGAAATAATCGAATTCCGGTGTGGTTTGTTACGAGCAAATCTCCATTCTTTTTTTTTATAATTAATGTGGCTCGAAATATTATTTCAAGCCACACGGAGAAAAAAATCGCACTGTTATAGTAGGTTGAGCTCTTAATATTACAGCACGGAACTTCATGTGTGAAATTGGTATGAATTCCTACTAATATTGACATCAGGTTAGACAATTTTAGTATTAGATGACTCATACCATAAAGAAACTTTGCCTTGCTATATTTGTAAAGAACTCACTCTATTAGAGTATGAGTACTCTTACAAAAGCGATGTTAGGCCACGCCTACCTGTGCCTACTGTGAAGCTAGGCTCGTAAGTAGGCGTGGCCTAATGTCTCTTTTGTAAGAGTACTCATACTCTAATAGAGTGAGTTCTCTACAAATATAGCAAGACGAAGTTCGCTCTATTTTCGCGAGGGATAACGGCTTCAAAAGTAGAGGAAATGGCTCGAATTTGATATAGGGCTTGAATTTGAGCGACCTGGATTTCTGGAAAACTGAAACACGTACTAGGTTGGTAACAGTAGGAACTGAACGCACTTAAGTGTAGTAGAAAATAGTAACAGTTTCACTGTTTCATTCGCATCACAAAAACTGTGGGACAAAAAAATAAAAAATCGGATATCCTGAGTTCATTCCACGGAAGTCTTAAATGTCTATTCATTATTTCGGGAATGTAGTTCTTCCAATAAATGTTGAATATAGTTGTGAAGTAGGATTAGTAGAATAGTATTGCTCGATAGATATGGACATGCTACTGTTTAGGGGTTATGATTTTTGAACATGAACATTTTGTACCGGGTGGCTCTAATTTGATATACCATGGGTGGCTCGAATTTGATGTACCAGAAAATCACAGTTAGACGTTATTCAGCTTCCTGAATGTTGAAAAAATGGGTTCATGTATTCATGCACATATGTTTGTGTATGTCTGTGCTTGTATAGTGTGGATTCATGTGATATTAACAATGACGAGTGTAGTGTGTATACTAACGCTTATTGTCTAATTTGGCTTCTTTGCAGATTTCAGAATGTCAAATACCAAATTCGATTATACTTTGTATCATCCTAAATAATATTAATAACTATTTTCATATCGGAAACTTGCTTATTTTTCATGTATTTCGATGTTTTTATAGGTATATCAAATTAGAGCCACCATTTACCGATTTTCTAAAAACTCGTTTTTTGAGAAATCTTTATTTTAAAAAAACTTGTTGATGTATGAAAAAATCAATCGAACCATCCGAAAGGTTATTAAAAGCCTTTCGAATGACCATTTTTGGTCGAATTTTTGTTCATAGAGTCCCGGCAATCCATCGAAAAGGAGTTGGTATATCAAATTCGAGCCCTTTCCTCTATTGAATGAAACCTGCGACAAAAGCATGACTAGTGTTCGTACTATTATAGCCATATTTTTTCTCCGTGCACATTGATTCAAAACTCTATATGAGTTTCAAGAGACTTTCTGCTCGCTCGTAACCTGAGAGTTTACTGTCAGCTTGCTTACGCAGCATTCCAAGCTCCCGGGGACTGACAGCGTACCGATACTAGGCAGCTTTTGTTTGCGGGTCTTTTTCTTATGGATTCAAAAATAACTTTCATTTATTTCGTACGTAACAGTATTCACATCGTAAATTGAATGCCGCATCCTTTTCTCCTAATAAAAAAATTTGTAGCATTTTTATTTTTTGAATTAATTACAAAAAACTGTTTTTTTCTCCGATTAAAATATTTCGCCTTTTTCACCTTAACCCTCAAACGGCACACTTCAACCCAGAATACGTAAACGGCACACTAGTGCGAATTGGGATTTTGTGATTTCAGATGAATATTTTAAGATGAAAATAATTTCCAAAATATGCGTATAAATATATGATTTTGGGGTTGAATTTCTCGCCCAATCCGTTGGAGCAACTCCAATTTATCGAAAATTATATCAACACATCACAAAATTTTTATTAAAAAAAAGTGTTCTTGAAAAATAGACATTTTCATCAAAAAAACGTAATTTAAAAAAAAATTAAAGGTATTGAAACGAAACTAACGCGATTCTTTATTTAAATAGATGTTCTTTCATGAAAAAAATATGCCAATCCGATAAAATGATATTAAGTATTTTTCCCGATGTGTCAGATTTTCGGCATTTTCGTATGAAGTATATCACGAGTGCAGGGCAGCACACATTGTTATTTTTGTAGTATACAAGCATATTATTGCATAAATAGTGTTTTTCATGTCAAGGTTTGAAAGAATTCATTTTATTATGACTTTGTGAAGCTCTCCATGTGACTGATAGGTAAAAAGATTGATCAGTGAAGTGTGTCAGGGTGGTGATGTGCGACGTGAGGGTTCGTTAGAAAAGAGTAAGAGTACATAGAATATTTAGAGAAAAGCACAAAGTTTTATTACCTATTTTTAGAAAAAATTAACATTATTATATTGTGAAACTATTACTCTTACGACAAACATCATTGAACATTATTCATTAAAACCAATGCAGTCAACGCAGACGGAAGCTCTGTGATCGACGCACATCGTCCTCAGACTCCTCTGCTAGTGCCTGTAGAACAGTCCTAGAACTTCCCAAACTGTAACGACGTCCTTACTCCGCCATTCTTAATATAAAAAAAAGATGGTTGCAAAAATATTATCATATAAATTTAGAGTCTAACAATAGTGAGGAATTGTAAAATTTGTGCTTTCCATGCAATATTTTTACTGTTGTATGAAACGTTATTCATTATTGTTTATAATCTTTATTTTTATTTATAGACATATTTATGAACAAATTAACTTACCTTTTTATGAAAGATCTTGTTTCAGGCACAGAAACAGCGTTTTACAATTTTTCATAATACACGACTTGGCACCTTCTAACGGCACACTAGTGCGAATTTGCACCACTTGAAACTTTTACAGTGTCTCACTCGACTGCTCGCAGGCGGATGAATATCTAATTACGCGTCATGTATTTGTGGGTGTATGGACATATTTAACGTAGTGGGGAAAGACCTTGAAAATATTTCTAGAAAAAATATCAGCGCTTCAAAATTTTGACTGGTGCGAATTCGCACTAGTGTGCCGTTTGAGGGTTAAGTCGCGACGAAGTCGGCACTTTTTAATATTTTTAAGTAGTATTCACGAGAAGTATGCATTGAAATCTTCTGCGAACGATGACCTTAGCAAAAGTTGAAATTGTTCATTCGAGAAAAAGTTAATAATTTTTTTCCGAGGCGTTGCATAATTTGTGCACAAACAACTTTAATCGTTTCGGGAGTCAAACGAATTTTAAGGCAGCAGAAACTGTCATTGAGAAGGTTGACCAGGAAGGTTCAAAAAAGTTTTCTGGAAATTTTTAGCTCAATTGAAATAGTAGTTAACAAACTGTTAATGTTTTAATTTTCCGACGCGATCGATTTTCTCTCACGTAGGCTACGGTTCGGCCGGCAAGACGCTACTACACAACTTTAGGTGGAACTCCGTTACTGAGGCCGGTCAGATACAGATAATTTTCATTTAAAATACCAGGACTTATTCTAAGTTACATAAAATGGGTAGTGATAATTCAGAATCATTAGTGCTACATTTTAGGTAGTGTTACGTCACAGAGGAGACCCACTTACCTCATCATAAAATTATTAAATATAAACTTACGCTACTTCCTCTTTTTTTGATCCTAAATTTGTAAAAAAATAGGAAACATGGATTTGAGGAATAAGCAAGACGAAAAGTTGAAATAATTGAATTTAAGATATAAAGTTATATTTTATTAACAAGAATTTTAAAAATGTGTGATATGTGAATATTGCTTGAATTGTTTTAATTACTTTCGATTGGTTCCCGCGACATGTAACCTCAGGAATGTCAGGAAAATCTTGTCTTAGTGTCCACCCTTTAAAAAAAGGAGAACACTTTAATGACGAGATTTTTAATTGAATTCGAAAAAAGGAAGAAATAAGGGATAGCAATGTTGGATGCAAACTCACCGAAGATTTTTAGTTGTTGTTGCTCAGAACATTTGGAACTCTTTATTTGTTGGTTGTGGAAGTGATCAGTGGTCCTTTGTTGTTGATTCCTTCGGAGAACTTCCGGAATATACCGCATATACCGAATATACCGCATATATACTTACTATACATACACGTGAGATGCACACACGGGCGGGCAGTCCACAAGGAACGAAGGTGAGTGTGGGACTTACCAAACGGCACCTACCCACTAAACCTTAACTCCTTTCCCGCCAACCCATGTCCTTGGAACCGCTTTCGCATTACTTCAAGGACGTGGGGGTAAGGCCACTAAGTCGTGCTTCGACTTCCATCATACTAGGCCAGCTTGGCATTTCAACTTTGCGCACCCAACCAAGATGCACGCATCGTCCTCAGCAGTGCGGTTGTACCGCACAACGGGCTCGTCGGCCTTCGAACATCTTGGTTGGGTGCGATTCTTTAACTTGGTCGTCCTCGAGGTCTCCTCGATGAGGCTGCCTCTCGGAACGACCAACACCTCATAGTCCCGGACAGATGATCCGTCCGGGATTTCTCCCCCTTTGCGACGCAGAGGTAGCACTGCGGCGCACTTTCGCACTCCGCAGCCCTATGGCCCTCCTTGCCGCATCTCCAACATGCTTTTGTGCGGTCTGGGCCATCGCAACCGGCTGCCATATGGCCGAAGCCTAGGCAGCGGTAGCACCGGACAATTTCCGCCTTTTTATGTACACGACAGGATACCCACCCCACCTTCAGGTGTCCTGTGCGTACCAGGCTCGCAGCCAAATCCTCTGGCAACTCCGCGAATGCCTTCAGGTTGCCCCTGAAGGGTCTTTTCGTGAGACTGACCTTCACTTCTCCAACACCCTGGTCGCCGAAGTAGCTCCTGACGGCCTCCTCGATTTCCTCCGCTTCACTTGTTGGATCGAGGTCCAAGACCTCGATCTCGTTGCGAGGTACAAGCTCGCGCACCGTACCCCCCAACCCAACAGCCTCCCTCACGGCAGCCGAAAATTCGGCCCTGCCCTCCGCTCTAGGTCCGAGCTCGACAAGGACCTCTCCGTTTCTGGTTTGCCTGACACCCCTGATTTTTACACCAAGGGCGTCCGGTTTCACCTTCTGCTTGAGGTCCTTGAGGACCTCGGCATAGCTTAGACCCTCGGCCGGTTTAATGAGAACCGCCTCGGGTCGTGCTCTCCTCTTCGGTTGCTTCTTCTTCTTCGTGGGTGAAGGTGTAGAAGCGATCCCTTCCACCTCCTCATCCTTCAGTGTCGAGGAAGCCACGATGGTAGTGCGGGTCCTCTGTTTCTTCACTCTCTGTTTAATGACATTTGCCCCAACGGGACTCGTTGAAAGCTCCCTTTCACGCTTACCAGGTTGGTTGTTGAGAGCTGCCACAGATCCATCAGTCTGAGTGCAGCTTTCATCTGTCTTCTTCGCCTTCTCCTTTCGGGTCATAGCTCTCGTTCGGGCAGTTCGACCAACATTTTCGATCAAGTCCCTATGAAGACCTTCGGTCGTCAAAGAGTGATCGCGCAGTTCCCTCATGATTCTCTCCGCTCGTTGCAGCCCTTCCCTAACTGGAAGCCACATATTCTTCTTCGTGCTGCTGAAATCTACCATTTCTTTAATGGTGCCTCGTAACTCATCAAAGAGATAATACGTCTCTGTGAGTTTGGCATCCATTTGTTTGATGTCCATCTTATTTACTGATGCTTCCACCTCCTCCGTCACGTCCAAAGGACCACCCAGCTCCTCGCATACGCTCCTGTCAATGCACGATTGGTTCCCCCCAAAATCCATGGAACCGGCACCGGCCACCGGGGCTTGCACCCGATCGGAACCGGCGGGGAGATTTCTACTCCCTTGGGGTATTGTGTTTTTGTGGTAACCGCTCATAACTGGTTTCTTGTTCGGGGTTCCTTCCCCTAGCTGGTTTTTGTCCACCCCGGGTATTTGATTTCCCCGGTACCACCCATATCTGGGAGGCGTTCCCCTATCCGCAACCTGGGGAGGCGCCCGATGGGGGACCCATCGGGATTCATGGGGGACCCATGAATAGATCATGATGATTAATAATAAGAGATACATGGTTTAATTTATAAATGATGCACTACTCGGATATACATATAAAGTGTTAAATATATCTATTATCGGTAAGGTAGGGTGCTTATGGTATTGATAGGTACTGAATATTTATTATAAATAATATTTATAAATAATTATTATTATGAATAAGTGAATATTTTATGTAACGGTCACAGGCCGTGATATTTTAATAATCTATGAGTGTTGTTCAGAGAATATATTCAAAGACTACTTGC
>CAKNXH010081877.1:0-26468 GCA_932178445.1 Andricus quercusramuli
AAATATTTCGCAGATTTGACAAAGATTAAAAAGATTTCAATGATTTCCGAAGGACTTCTTAAAGGTTTAAATAATGTTACAAATATTTCGCAAAGATTTCCAAAGATTTTACAAAATTGGAATGATTTCCCGGAGATTTCATACAGATTACACAAAGATTTCAAATATTTTGCAATGATTTCGGATGGATTAAAAAGATTTCACAAATATGTACTTCTATTATTTCATGAAGATCTCAGATAGATTTAAAAGATTGAACAAAAATTTCGAATATTTCGCAAAGTTTTCAGATAAATTTCAAAGATTGCACAAAGATTTCAATGATTTTCTAAAGATTTCAAAGATTCCGGGCAGATTAAAAAGAGTTCATGAAGACTTCAATAATTTTCCAAAGATTTCAATAATTTTACAAATATTACCAAATATGCCAAAAATATTTCGAATATGAACTGAACTGATTTCAGAAAGAATTAAATTATTTCAGAAAGATATCAGATAGATCACAAAGAGATAAAGATTTCAATGATTCGCCAAAGATTTCAATAAGATTTCAAAGATTACGGATAGGTTCAAAAGATGTCAATGATTTCCTGAAGATTTTAAAAATTTTACAAATATTACTAAATATTTCAAAAAAAAATCTTACGAAGGCTGAAATGATATTTCAAAGATTGTATAAAGACAGAAAGAATTGAAAGATATCCAATTCCGACGATCTGATGAATTTAATCATTCGATTTCAGAGGGGGGAAAATCAATTCTTTGCCCCTCCCTTGTTGATTCCCAGGAAGAGGGGGCATCACCCCCTGTGCCAGGGACGATTTGGAACATCAATGCGGCCCTGGCATTCTTTATACAGGCGGCCCTTCTTTGCCCCCCCCCCCCCCCTGTTGTGAAACTCTAATATATTGAGCAATATACGCGTGCGCACTGTCGCCGACGTAACTATTGGAGAGAGAAAAAACGATATCGCCCACACTCTGGTTTTTTTGTATGCCCTCGGTAGCCCTCAAGGCTCGCGGCCCACAGGGAAATCTCTCAAATTCCAGATGGCCAGTCCAGACCTGCCCTGTGCTCCCTGGGACTCCGCCACCTCTGCAGTGAATGCACACGTTTGTATGAATTAACTACAAATAAAAAAGGAAATTACTTTTACCTTTTATTGCTGCTGTAACTGCACCTCCGATCTGGATTGATTTGTGACATTGTCCATATTTTTTAGTGGAAATCTATTTTCTTCCCGAGAAGAACCAGTTTTCTTTTCAATTTCACATAATAATCTCTTTCTGAAGTTTTCTTGAATAGCATCGGCATCTGATAACGGAAAAAGTTTTCCTTTGCGCTTCTTTTGTTGGTTTGTTGCGGTAAAGTCAACTTCTTCGTCATCATTGTCGTCATCCGATGTGCAGATATAAAATTTTTTAAGAAGAAAATTAGAAACACAATATTAACAAGTCAATCTATGCAAAAAATTCTATTTTTGTACAAAGAGGCTCAGAAACATTGTGAATCCAAAAATCCGTTGTTTTGAAAAAACATATTCAAAAAGTTCAATATATGCAAAAATAATTGCATAGAAAGGCCTCAAAATATGTTTCCAAACAACGTTATAACCGGCTCGTTAGAGGCAAGTATATAACAAGAGGATAAAAGAGGGAGAGAATCGGGAAAGATACAACCAAGCCATCCTCACTCTCTTTTCCTTTCTCTTTCTCCGTCTTTTTTATACTGCTTTTGGGACCAACATGTTTCGAGACTTTTCTAAGCCATATGTTACGCGTTACGGTTCACAGGATCGCCAATAAATATACAATCTATATATTTATACAATTTATTCAACATTTATTTAATTATCACACTTTTATACAATTATCAAGAGCGTGACTTGTGATAGATAAGACGGGAGGAACGAGACTGAGGGATCGACCCCAAGTGGGTGCTTTATATGTGACTGTACTTCTAGAACCTTCTATCTATAGGAAGTACCAGAAAGTACATGAAGTACATGCGCAATTACACCCCCGTCTTTAGACATTATTTCGTCCTCGAAGTTCTTCAATTTTACAATTGAATCTTTTTGGGTTTTAATGCTTGAAGAGATGTCTGTAGTTGTATTTCTCTTGGACCTGCAGTATAAGTTACGACACGAGGTTGATTTTCTACTTTATTTTTTATACAGAAAAGGATAATCTTCTTTGTCATACATCTCGTTATATATATTAGTATTCCACATTTAAAAAGAGCGTACACAGTTATCGATCCTATTGCTGTATAGCCTAAACGCTGTAACCATTCTGAAGTAGTTTCAGTCCAGATTTTTTTTTTTTTTTATGAGTAGACATGTTATTGAGTATACCTTGGACATCGTTTAGACTAAGTTGTGCTTTTCTAAGTACATCTATATCAATTTGCTTGGGCATTTGAATTAATTTGTTACCTAAATCATCTAAGTTTCCTAAATTATGTCATATATCGTAAGTTTCGTTGACAATAATAGTTTTAGTCATATTTAAGTTTTTTGATAAATGGAGTTTATCATGGTTGTTATATATTTCACAATTTTCACCGGTGAAAAATGGCATCACTTGATCAATGTGAAGTTAGAGGGTTTTGCCTTCAAACTTAATGTTTAAATCTGTAGCAGTTCCTGGACCTTTCCAACTTGGATCCAATTTATTTTGTTTTGTATTATTTTTCCATTTGACCTGATCCCCCACCTGATAAACTGGATGGTTCTTTACTATTCCCTCATCCAAACGCTTCTTAGTCTTTTCTTGTTCAATTTTTATTCTTTCTTTAGCTTTTCTAATGATATTATCATGTTTAGCCCTCCATTTTCTACCAATTCTGCATAAGTAAGCGTTGGTGATCTTGGTATCGCTGATGGGATATTAGGATCTCTTCCGAATGTCATCTAAAAAGGTGAGAAGCCCGTACTTGCATTCTTCATTGTGTTAATCACAAATGTAATAAATTTTAAATTTTCATCCCATTGCCCATTACCTTCAGCCATTGTTGTTTTGATGAGATTTACCAAGGTCGTATGCATTCTCTCAATGTTACCATTCGCCTGCGGATGGAAGGATGTGGTTTTAATATGCTTAACATTCAATGCATCCCCAAGCTGTTGCATCAATTCCGCTAAAAAGTTTGTTCCTTGATCAGTGAGTATTGTTTTAGGGGCTCCAAATGCGTATATATATATATATATATATATATATATATATATATATAATGATCAATCATACTTTCAATTATGGTTTCTGCGGTTTCATTTTTCATAGGTATTAAAACTGTATACCTTGTTAATCTGTCTTGAATACTCAAAGTATGTTTATTACCTAGTTTTGTTTCTGGTAGTGGACCAAAAACATCTAATGCGATTTTTTCGTTAGGGTTAGTAGGTGTGTCTGGAATAATTGATTGTGCTTGATTAGTAATTCTTGTTGTCTTTTGTAATTGGCAAATAGGGCATGCCTTTACATATTTCTTAATTTCTTCATCTATATTCTTCCATTCACCAATTTCTCTTGCTTTTTGTATTGTATTTTTCTCTCCAAGGTGGTTAGCGTGAGCTTCTTCTTTGATGGTTTTCTTTTCTTCTACCCAGTTTCCCGCATTTATAACATTTTATTTTTAACCTATCTGCTAAGGGCATATTCTGATTTAGTGCTTCAAATGATGTTGTGTTTGCTTGAGGTCTAGGTATAGATGCAGATATTTGTGGTCGTGAAAACTGAGTTGTAGTTTTATTAAATGGTTGCGAACGAATGGGTTGAGCTTCCCGTAGCCATATATCCATTTCTACAGCCGAATTTTGTGCTTCCGTTAAACTACAGGGTTTTTGAGCTTTTGCCTGAAGTCCTATTTCCCTTTTTAAATTTAACAAATACCGTTTTAAACATTCTCCATCTTCAATGTCTAAGGCAACTTTTCTTTTCGTCCGATTTGTATGTTCACTTTGTACTGCGTATTTTAATTCATTAACTACCTGTCGAAATCTTATATCAAAATTTTCTGTTAATTCCGTTTGTCCCTGTTTTATATTTTCCAATTTTGACCTTAATGCAGATACTGATCCTAACTGTGATAAATTTTGTCGTAATGAAAGAAATAATTCTTCAAAGGAGCTTATTCGCATATATCTCAGTGCCTTTTCAGCACTACCCTTTATTTTTTCGGCTATTATGAAATCTAATAAAAGGTCAGGTTGGCTACACTTTTTCCTTCCCTTTTTTACAGACTTAATAAAGTCTTCTATACCTATATCGTCGTAGCCGTTTATTTCTTTTATCGTTCTAATTATTTCCTTGGCCGTCAGTAAATCGATACTACCTTGAACCCGAATCTGACTGTTTGTATTATGAGGTGTTGTTGACAGGTTGAACGAAGCAGGGTTATTAATTGAACCGGAGGGTGGTACGGTTGAAGTGTTGTCTGACTTATCGATTACACGAAGTGGGTTAGTGTGCGCAGTATGTGCCTTTTCTCTCCTTTCTCTTCTCCCTCGCTCTCATCACTTGTTATGTCGGGATTATCGGTCACGATCTATCCTTTCAGTCCTACTGCTTTCCCTATCTTTTGTATCTCTAACATTCTTCTTTCATTCTCTCCGACTAATATATTCATATTAGTTATTATCTGGTTCAATGTGGAATCCACTCCATCCATTCTAGCAATCATTACGTTGAGCAATTCATTGGTGGTCATGAGTGTAGGGGATTGTGAGGATCTGCTTGGGGAGGTTTCTCGAGACATATTATTTGCGGTACAATAAGGGTTATTGATTTTATCGATTATATCAGTCGAGTCAAAGTCCGTGCCAGTACTGAAATGTCTACTCTCTCTATAAGTGGAGAATTCCAGTTTGCACGATTTTCTTTTACCTAATTTTTTGCCTTTTGTGTACTGTGTACCTAATTAGCCTGAACGAGTGTAAATTCACGATTCTATTTTTTCTTTGACTAATTTTACCTAACTCTTCTTTTACCTATCCTTTCTAAATTTCCTTTGATTTTTCGGTTACAGATTTTTCCCGTTTAAACCTCTCGTTTGCGCAATCGTGCTACAAGAAGTACACGCAAATTTGAGGTGAGTTTTTCGGTTTATTGACGGACACAGAGGCCAGGGAGCACCATAGCGTGTGTACGGATGTGAGCCTAAAGTTCGATAATATTCGGCACAAATCTGATGATTTTTAGTAATAAAATTTGCCTACAAATATTCCAAACTGTACAATAGTTCTACAATTAAAATTAACACTTCTTATTTTCAATCTTCTTTTACTCACTGTTTGTTGAGTCGCAGATCAATACCTGGGTATTGGCTGCTACCTTCGGAGACCGTAGACCTTAGAGGTCGATGCCTCTTCCGCCTGTTTGCGGTCCTCGTTCTTTTCACAATTTTATTTTTAGAATTTCTTATTCAATTGTTTTCCGTAGTATAGTGCCCTAATTGGTTCAGACACTACCAAACAATAAATAATACTTCTCCTTTTAAACTTTTGTTTCTCACTTTTCTTATTCAGTTGACGAATTTTGCCGTAGCAAAAATCCGGAGTCTTCTTTTATTTCCGGAATTCCGTAGAATTCTTTTCTTTTTGCAATTATTTCTTCTTTAAAGTTTTTTAATATCTTACTTTTTCGGTTTACGGGTCGCCCGTAGGTAGATCCGGAGTTTTCGTGAGTTCCGTGGAACTCTCCTCGTCGCCTTTTAGATCCCTTTTGTCTTTTTTGATTTTCATAAAAATCTTTTTTCCTTTCGGATCTCCGTAGAAATCCTATGTTCCTTTTTAATTTAATTCCGTAGAGTTCGTTTCTTCTTTTTCAGATTTTCGTAAAAATCCTTCCAGATTCGTCTCGAAGATAGTCTTCTTTTGAAATAAATTCGTCGAAGCACTATCCTGGCAGGATCGCCATAAATATATAATCTATATCTTTATACAATTTATTCAACATTTATTTAATTATCACACTTTTATACAATTATCAAGCCCGTGACTTGTTATAGATAAGACGGGAGGAACAAGACTGAGGGACCGACCCCAAGTGTGACTGTACTTCTGGAACCTTCTATCTATAGGAAGTACCAGAAAGTACATGAAGTACATGCGCAATTACAAGCTTACGTGGTCTTACGTGGTATCGGATACACATATTGTATTGATTATTATTATGCTTATAAGCAGGGTACATAAAACATAGATCTTGATATTTGTTTCTCCTGAGTTCGGATTTAATTGCCGATCTCAGAGAATCGTTTTCTTGGTCAACCCTCAAATTTTTGATCCAGGCATATTATGACATATTATGATATTATGACATCCTGGTACTTACCAAAAGTAAGGTCGCCAGAGGGATGTTCATGTATTATTTATTCATATTAACGAAGACTTTCGATAAATAAAAGCATGAAACCCTTAACACCTGCAATAAAATGGTTGTCTAAGGAAGATTCAATAGAATACTTTAACAAGTTCCATTGAATACGTATACTGGTGTATACAAAAATGCATTGATATTAGGCTTTTGAGGGGCTAACCGAAAATTATGCAATCCGTCTTACACGCTAATGCTATTCTTATGGCCGTATACAGCGGGTTGCATACTTTTTGGTAAACCCTGGCGTGGACACGCTGTATAATAGAACTTTATTAAATAACTCTCAATGTATATTGCATGTTTTTTCATTGAGATCTTTTAATTTTATGTAATTGTTACAAATAACTCATAATTAATCAGAAACATTCTTCTATTGATTAAAAAATTCTATGACTCGTCTCTTTAGTGAGCTTCATGGTGTGTAATAAAAACCAAATTTTTGGCGTTGTATAAATTATCCTTGATATTTCAGAAATCTTTAATCTTTAATTAATAAATTTGAAATATTCACAGAAAATCTAAATAATTACAAAAAATAGATTGATTTTTTTGAGAAATATGGCACTGTGATGATTGCTTTCTAAAAATTGGGAAAATATTTTGAAGACCAGGATCTGGAGTATTTGTCCAACATGTGGTTTTTACGATCGTTGACTGTCTCTTGTCTAAGAAGGAATGTACAGGTTTAAAAAAAAGGTTACACTAACACTACAATCTACACTGTACTTGAGTTCTTGCGAAAATGCGTTATAGGCCAAAATCTATAATTTTCAAGGGGATTTTTCGTTCGTTCTATTTTTTCCTTTTTTTAAATGATTTCAGTGCTCAGTGGGGCTCGGTGCGGTTCGGTTGCTCTAGACGAAATCTTGAAGAATCAAAATAACAGTTTTCTAAGAAGTGGTAACAAAGTAAAAAATTACCAAAAATTCCGTTAGATTGTAAAGCAAAGTTAAAGTGTAACTTTAAAATTGCACTAAGTGAAACAATACATTTATTTGAATAAACTTTTCTGAATTTTTTGAACAAAATTCCATTTAATTCGACGAATTTTGAATTTAGAAATTCGGATTAATTTAAAATCAACAGTTTTGTTTCAAATTCTATAAAAAATATCTTTGAAAAATTTATATTGTCCATTAACATTTTTATGGTGATTGTGACAGTCAAAATTGGTTTTTTGCTGATGGATTTCATATAAGATTTCTAAGGGAATGAATGTTTCCCTTCCACAATGACATAAGACATAACAACAGAAGGATAAGTCTTTTTCTCCTTTATGATTTCCTACTTGGTGTGAAACTGAAGTTTCTTAGAAGTTTTAACATGTCATCATGGATTTAGTTTTCTGTTAATTGGCAATTAAAACAAGTATTAAAGTGCAAAAAAGATTTCGAGATATTAAGTATTGACATTTAAACCGAAAATTAAAAGTTAAATATTCATCCAAAAATAAAATATAATGTAAATAACAGTACGATAAGAAATTTCAGTCTTATGTATACATACATTACTAATATAAAGCATATGATAGAAATATTTTTTCGTAGTATCCTATGAAATTATACCCTGATGAGGAGATCTAAAGTGATCTCGAAACATGTTGGTCCCAAAAGTAGTATAAAAAAGACGGAGAAAGAGAAAGGAAAAGATTGTGAGGATGGCTTGGTTGTCTCTTTCCCGATTCTCTCCCTCTTTTTTCCTCTTGTTATAAACTTATCTCTAACGAGCCGATTACAACGTTGTTTGGAAACATATTTTGTGGCATTTCTATGCAATTCTTTGTGCATATATTGAACTTTTTGAATATGTTTTTTCAAAACAACTGATTTTTAGATTCACAATGTTTCTGAGCCTTTTTGTTCAAAAATAGAATTTTTTGCACAGATTGACTTGTTAATATTGTGTTTCTAATTTTCTTCTTGAAAAATTTAACAGACAGAGACATTAAGCCATAGATCTTGATATTTGTTTCTCTTGAGTGCGGATTTCATTACCGTTCTCAGAGAATCGTTTTCTTGGTCAACCCTCAGATACAAAATTATTTTTCTGAAGTGGGGAGGCTCCTGGGCATTTGAGAATAAAGTTTCGAATTTTAATTTTTAAATACATATTCACATAGTAAATTAAATGTCGCATTTTTTCTTCCCATAAAGAAAGTTGTAGCTTTCTTAGTTTTTGAATTATTTACAACAACAAAAAAACAGTTATTTTATCTGATTGAAATATTTCGCCTTTTTCACTTCAACTCGCGACGAAATCGGATCTTTTCAATATTTTTTAGTAGAATTCATGAAAAGTATGCATTGTCATCTTCTTCTTCATCATTCAAACGCTGCCACTTCTAGAGACGTGAGCTTCATGAAATTCTCAATAATAAATAATCTGTACACTTTTCCTTTCTTGCACCCCGCGTGTCCTCTGTCTCACCCCTATGCCCTATGCATGTTGAAGTTTGCTTTTTTAGAACCCATAGGCTTTATTATGCATGGTCTATTGGATTTTTCATATGCAGATTTATTATTAATTTAGTTAAAAATAAGTGGCAATTTTTTGTTAGCATTTTTTTTCGCCTTTGCGTAACTAATTTGAGGCAATTTATAAGTGCAATCAGCAAATTTTTTGAAACTATAAGGATATTTGCTATCACTCCCTACACATTATTCTTTCAGAGCAGAAGCGATCTTAAGTCTTATCATCCCCTATTGCTGAGAATTGTTAGTATGAAGGTTGGACTGAGTTGGGTACTGGCTACCATCTTTGTTATTAATAGTCTGTACATTCTATGCTGGGGTATTTTTGGATATATTTACGCTTATTTTTGTTTTGCAATTAAGTTTACTCTTAGTTCATTATGGATTGTTAAAGTATTTGCCATGTGAATGCACAGTCTCTCTTGGCTCACATTCATGAGTTCTGACATATTTTCAGCTCTTGTGCGTATCATATTATAGCAGTCTCAGAGACATGGCTAACCTCGAATCACCAATCAAGTGTAGTTGCACTTGACAATTATGCGCTCTTCCGAAGAGATAGAGGAGAGCGGAGGGGGGGGGGTGTTTGCATGTATGTGCACGATAGTCTTAGGGGGTCTTCGTTGGGAGTTAGCTCGGCTGTTAATTATCCTACTGCTGAATTTCTTTTTGTCGAGGTCACGGGAGCGAGGGACAGTGTTTAGGTGGGGGTCATTTATAAACCTCCAAATGCCTATTTTGGCACTGAACTTGAATCGGAAGTTTTTACCCACGTACCTAACTTTAATAATATTATCCTTACAGGGGATTTTAATACTAATGGGGTCGTTGCATGAATTTTAGGTCATATATTTTTTAAATACTGCATAACATTCTGAACATTTTAGTGCATTTAAAATTTTTTTTTAATACTCCATTGTCGAGATAAACATTTTTTAAGAAAAGTATCCAAATCCCTATTCAAAAACTCTGTGACCTTGAAACGTCACTTCCGAAATAGCGCGTAACCAATCAGCATAATGATACATTGACTAACGAAGTACTATCTAGCAGACAGCTTGCGAAAATTCAATTTATAATTTCTAATAGAGATATTTGTTTACTTAAAATTATTGAAAAGCAGCAGCCAGTCGTAACCAAATCTCACTGAAAAAATACACTTTTGCTTGAAATATAAAACCTAGATAAAGATAGTCACGAATAATATCAGTCAAGTGCGTGAAAATGAGATGTTTCAAAAGATAACCTCAAATTTTAGTCAATCATATATTCGGAACATATACATTTCACAAGTATGTATAATAATTGCAGCCTTTAAAAAAATATTTTGTACCTGATTGCAACTGCAATAGCAAAGATAATCCAAAAAAAATATTTATAAGGTTGCCTATGGGCACAGAAGTGAAACGGAAATGGGCAGAATCCGTTGAAAGAACCGGTAAAGATACCAAGTTTCATTCAAATTTTTCGCACTGTCACACTTTATAAATCCGGGTTTGAGTGAAATTCTAGGCATTTTAAAAATCTTTTAGGCCCTTTTTTTACTTTTAAAACACGTTTACAATAGGTTATGTTTACTGTTTACACATGTAATCGCTAGCGACCATATTATATTCCGTCACCAACCGGACAACCACGCTAATCAGAATGAAGTACTTCCTGCAAACTACTTCCCGCAAAAATTCAAAAAGTATACTTTTCAAACATTAAAAAAAATTAAAACTTAATTGAAAAAAACTTTCTTTTCGTAGTTACATTATTTTTTTTGGTTTCGCTTTAATTTTATTAGGAAAAAAAAAATTTGAAAATATGCAACAACCCTATTTAGATGTGATTTGTAATCATACTAATTATTTAACTACTATGATACATGCTGCTGGGTTATCTATTGTGCCACCTAATTCCACCCATCACACTGATCATTCCAGTTCCCGAATAGACTTAATGATTGTAGACGATCTTGATAAGGTGAATTCTTATAGCCAACATTCTATCTCATTTCTATCTAATCACGATCTCATTAATATTAAAATTAAAATTATTTTTACTCAATCCACAAACCGTAAACAAACCCTAATAAGAAATCTTGCATATGTTGATGAGTGTAAGTTTCAGGAGCACCTAATGACTTATGATTTTGAAAAAATACTAAGAACTGTAGACATTAATAGTAAATTAAATCTTTTGTGCTCGTACTTAATTTCATCGTTCGATCAGTTTGCGCCTTTACACGTTCGACATAAACATAAAGATTTAGCTCCTTGGATCACACTGGAAATAAAGAACCGTATGAAGGAACGTAATAATAAGCGTCGCCTGGCAAAGAGAACTAAAAATCCGCTGATACAAGCTCAGTTTCGTCAGCTTAGGAACTTAGTTCAAACTAAAATCACAGATTCGTATAATCAGTATAATTACAATTCTATAAAGAATAAGAATAAAAATGAGAATATTTGACACTTACTTAGACGCTTACATTTAATACCACTTAAGAATGATGCCTCAGTTCATACGTATACACCAAATGATTTATTAAAAGCATTTACGAATCTACCACCCTGTAACTCCGTCAACTCTGGTACATACCTTATAGCAGATCAGGCAAGCTCCACTTTTCGAGATACGGATTTCTTTTTTTTAGACATAACACCTGAAGTTCTCTTTGAGAACATTTTTAAAATAAAAACTAATACTTTAGGAACAGATGGTATTTCCATAAATATAATTCGAATAGCGCTTCCTGTAATATTCCCCATACTCCTTCACATCTATAACTCTTCTCTTCAAGTAGGAATTTTCCCTAAACTATGGAAACATGCGCCGATCCGCCCTATACCTAAGGTTTCTAGTCCCTCTTCTCCCAATGATTTCCGGCCGATTTCGATACTTTGTGCTATGTCCAAGCCGCTCGAACGTATTATGCATTCGCAGCTTACGAATTACTTAGATTTAAACAGGCTACTTGATCCGCTACAATCGGGCTTTCGGGCTAAGCACAGCATATTAACAGCCTCCCTAAAAGTTACTTCAGACATTAAAATCGCTATCGAAAATAAGGAAATAGCAATAGTTGTTTTATTTGTTTTTTCTAAAGCTTTCGATACTGTTGATCATAAGCTTCTCTTAAATAAACTTCGTAACTTTAATTTATCTAGTACCGCAATTGTGTGGTTTGAGTCCTACCTGAAAAACCGTTTTCAGCTAGTGCTTAATGATAAGGATGAGCGGTCCGATTGGGTGGAGGTCAGGAGTGGTGTGCCTCAGGGCTCCACTCTTTCCCCCCTCCTTTTTGGACTGTACACTTCTGACCTTGGTAGTGATCTTGAGCATTGCAAATACCATAAATATGCGGATGATTTTAAACTGTATGTCTCTGGTCCTATCTCTTCCATTAATAGTTTGATTGCGCAGGTTCAGAAGGATATTAATATTTTGCATCAATGGGCACTTAACAATAGGTTAAAGCTAAAGGGCCCGAGCACAATGGAGACCTGAAACCGAAACTTGAACCAGAAGATAACTCTATCCTTCTTTACCGTAGCTACGGTAAAAAAGGACAGAGATATCTTCGGGTTCAGGTTTCGAGTTCGGGGCTCCATTGTGCTCGGGCCCAAACCCTTCGAAAACTAAAGCAATTGTCATAGGACAGTCCTCTTCCCCGTCCGCTGCTAAATTAGGTTCCCTGCCTCAGCTCAAGGTTGATGACCTTGACATTCCTTTTGTTGATTCGGTGAGAGATTTGAGGTATATCCTCAACCGTACTCTCTCCTGGAAAGAGCAAATTTTTGAAATCTCGAGGAATACTATCAGAATACTCCAATAGCTTAGAAGGAACAAGGAATCCTTGCCTACTTCAACTCGGATTCTTCTTGTTAAGAGTCCTATACTCCCGTTTTTTGATTATGGGTGTGTACTGTATGACGATATCACAGATGAGCTGAATTATAAATTGGAGCGAGCACTTAATGCCTGTATACGATTCATCTATGATGTCCTGAAATATGAACACATTACTTTATATCGGCAACAGGCGGGATTTCTCAATGTGGCTAAGAGAAGACAATTTTTTATGGGCAATTTAATTTTTAATCTCTTTTTTAATAAAACCCCTCAATATCTTCTAGATCTTTTTGAAAACAGAAACGTGACTTTACCTGCTCAGTCTAGGCTTCGTGTAAGAAAAACGGTCCTTGCAGTTCCACGACACAAATCTTGTAAACTGCAAAGATCGTTTATAGTGAGGGGAGCGCGTCTTTGGAATAAGATACCTGAATCAATCAGACATGCACCTTCGGCTTATCACTTTAAAAGGCTTTTCTTTAACTTTTTGTTTAGTATTGATAATTCTACTCTTGAAATTTCGCACTGGTGAATCGTAAATTGTTTATGATTATTTTTCTAACTTTTGGTGATGTTTTGCGCCTTGATATTATAAATTCAATCTTTACAACTTAATCCATGGGATTATATTTGTTATCTTATAATTAAGTCTCAAGATTTCTAATTATATCCGTTATGCCAACCACTAGCTTATATTTAGCATATTTTACTTATGTTCATTTTTATGTTATTTTATCTTTAGTCATCTGTAATTAATTAATTTTCTTTCACCTACGTCATATTTGTCATTTGACCTGAGTTGACATCTATTATTTTGGTTGTAAATTATACGTATAATTTGTTCCTTAGAGGGCTGTTTTAGCCCTAGGGACTTAATAAATAAATAAAAATTTTTGAGTTTTGAGTACCGCATATACTACAATATAATATGGTATCCGTATCATAACTTGACATCGATTTCAACCTATCACTTACAGTTTCCGCGTTATTTATTGATACTAATAACAATAAAAGTGGGGCGATGGTCGTGGGGATTAAGGCGTAGGCTTTGGACCCACTCCGTCGGCTTGCGGGTTCGATTCCCGCCTCGCACTCTGGAAGAGCCTCGGTGGCCCATGCGGTGAACACTTGCCTAGCGAGGGAGATGTTCATCTCCGGAGAGTCGTGGGACCGGTACCTCTAGAGAAAAAGGTTCTCTAAGTACTTAAGGCTGTTACTCCTGGTGGTTCGGAACCCACCTTAAACTGTAGGTCCCCCTCCCACCACCAAGAAAGTGCGTGGGGGTGTGTGTAAAGGAATAGGGAAGAGATACAAGAAAAATGTAAACCCTTAGGGGACACATTAGAAGCTTTCATTCCAATAACAATAACGTTAATTTATGTTTGGAATGTTTCAGTGGAACGTTCCTGGAACGTTCCCAAGTGGCGGACATTTTACTATTTTCATCATCAAGGTGAAAATCACTTGTTCACTATGACTAAAAATACAGAACAAATGCGAATTAGGTCAAAATTATAATTTGAGATGAAATCTGTTGGTTTCGTGGCCACGAGATATCTAAATTGTTCTGAAACTATCAAAATGTCAAAATAAAATGGAATTTTTGTTACGCGTAAGCAGAAACATCATTTTTATCAATTATTAGAACTACTGAGTCACTACAGCACGCCCAGTAGCGCCCTGGCTAATTGGCACTGGGCACCCGCGCTCTTATGACCTTCTATAACTCAACCAATACTTTCCATCCCATTTTTGTTTTGGGATACTTTTCAAGAGAAAAAATCAAGTTTTTTTTCTAGCCTAATTGAAAAAATATAAAAATGCCTTATATAATACTTATCAATAACGTCGGCTGAAGGTGACTTCAAACGCATCGTCGTTCAGTGGCAATCAACTGCAGCCTATTAAGTGCTATTGAACGACGATGCGTTTGAAATCGCCTTCAGCCCACGTTATCGATAAGTATTATATTTCCTTAAAGTTTTTAATGTTGCAAGAAAAACTATTGCGATTACTCCGTGACCTTTTAACGCAAAATTTAACGTAGAATCCGAATGTCAACAAGTGAAATGTTCATATTTCTTTTTAAATGAGTTTTTCTTGCATGATACGGAGAGGATACGATGTGGATAATATAAGGATATGCTGTAGCGTATCCGTTCCGTTCGTTCAGTCCGCCAGGGTTTATTTTATTTATCTTCTTGAGTTTATTTATTGTATATTTTTATTTTAATACTATCAAAAATTTAACACTGATAATTCTGAATTATCACTAGACATTTCATGTAACTTAGAATAACTACTGATTTTTCGTATTTTAAATAAAAATTATCTGCATCTGACCGGTCTCTGTGACTAAACATGTCTAGAAAACTTGTTTGAACCTTACTAACCAACTTTCTCACTGACAGTTTTTGTTTGCACAAAATTCGCTCGACTCCCGAAATGATCAAAGTTGTTATTGTGCATGAATTGTACAACGCCTCGGCAAAAAATCATCAACTTTTTTTAAATAAACATTTTCAACTTTTGCTAAAGTCATCGGTTGCAGAAGATGTCAATGTTCACTTCTCATGAATATCACTGTGAAATATCAGAAAGTCTCGTCTTTGTCACGAGTTTAAGTAAAAAAGGCGAAATATTTTAATCAGAGAGAAAAAGAGTTTTTTGTAATTAATTAAAAAACTGAAAAAGCTACAACTTTTTTTATTAGAAAAAATATGTGGCATTTAATTTACGATGTGAATATGTATTTTGAAAATTAAAATTAAAAACTTTATTTTCAAGTGCTCAAGGGCCTCCCCACTCCAGCAAAGTAATTGAGGCTTAGGATGCAAAAAGGAGATATCGAATTATTTTGCTGAATTGGAGAGGCCCCTAAGCACTTGAGAATAAAGTTTCGAATTTTAGTTTTTAAAATACGTATTTGTTACGAGCGAATCTCCATTCTTTTTTTTTATATTCAATGTGGATCGAAATATTATTTCAAGCCACATTGATTCAAAACTCTATATGAGTTTCAAGAGACTCTCTGCTCGCTCGTAACCTGAGAGCTTATGGTCAGCATGCTTACGCAGCATTCCAAGCTCCCGGGGACTGACAGCGAGACAACTTGCGAATGAGGAGAGTAATGAACCGATAGCATAATTTTAATCAAGGATTAAAATTATTCTCTGATGAAAACATGCTTTTTATTTTTACACAGGTATTTAAACTTTGTTTCCTCTTCCCTAAACCATTCAATAACATGAGGGTGGATTGCGGAAGGGAATTGTATGAATGTACAGAATGATTAGTGTGCACCTAGGCCTAGGTGAAAGAGAAAATGAAACCCCCTACCTAGAATATAAGATCAAAAGATAAAAAAAAATAGAATTAAGGGAAAGGAAAATTAATTCTAAGGCATCAGCCTCGAGGGCCTAAATTAAAAACATATAAGAGAACCTAAAAAGAACGAGAGTATAGTTGCCGTCGCATTCTTTGCATGTAGCTACGTTGCCGCGACGATCGCAAGCCTCCGCACTTTACACGCTGTCCTCTCTCTCTCTCCGCGCCATCCTTCCGTAAGTCCGTCTCGCTTTCGCCTTTACATACTTCCCACCGTAGCCGGACAGTACGAGCACGTGGAAAATACCAAAACAACACCACGTGCTCACTCAGCAAAACTTTTAGCACCAAAATGCTTGTTTATTTTTGATAAAAGGGTTGGAAATAATATATGTATATATGTATATATGCCATTAAACCATTTCCCTTCTAGGGTAGGCGTGACACTACCCACGACGGGCCAACAGCACGCAATATTCTTGAACGGTCACCCATCCAAGTCCTAACCGCGCCCAACACTGCTTAACTTCAGTGATCTGACGAGAACTGGTGTTTTCAGCGTGGTATCGCCGTTGGCGAAAATTGCAACCTGCAACAATTTCGATGCAAATGGAAATTCAAAATTTCTGCCAGAAATATAAAGAAAGACTTGAATGAACCTCACTTGTGTAAGGTGCTGACGAGGTTCCTGTCTCACAGGTGCAAACATTCAAACGAAAGCATTTGGCAATACAATTCTCGCACACTTGGAAATCAAGCTACCTGACTAGTCAAATTTGCAAACGCTGCTTTGGCTCTCACGGTATATCTCTACCTTCCTAACCCAAATTCCGCAACTCCGCAAAAATCCCTACCTGAATTACCTCAATTATAAACCGTCGAACAGAAGTCAAAATCGCAGTAACTTGGGCAACCTGGCACGGGCCAGAACTACACAGACCTTTGTCCGTCCGTACGTCGGGATTTCGAGTCAATTGTAATTTTCTACGGCAACATGAACCCCCGTAAGTTGCAGCGGGGCCTATTCTGGTTTAGTCGGAACTATACTTCTTGCGGACCGGTAACGGAAGCGAGTCGTTGGGGCGAACGTTTGATTGATTAAATTCAAAGCTAGAAATTCGGACATAAAGTTAAAAGAAAATCTCTTTCCGACGGGAGTAAAGGCAATCGGGATTTCGAGTGAATCTGTAATTTTCTACGGCAACACGAACCCCCGTAAGTCACGGCGGGTCCTATTCCGGTTTAGTCGGGACTATACTTTTCTCGGATCGGCAATAGGGGTAAGTCGGAGCTACCGATCGAGTGGTCGATCAACGGAATTAACAATCCGAACTAAAAATTTTTACCTCCGTGCGAGGGAGGCAGGGCCGTAACGGGAACGTTTCTTTATCGCGGCTTATCCTTGTTTAGTCGGAACTGTACTTTTTCCGGACCTGTAACGGGAGTGACGTTGTTTTCGTGTCCTATCCGGCCTGCTTAAAACAAAATTAAGTCGGTCTAGAAAATTTTACTTTTTCTCGAACCTCAAAACGAGACAGAGTAGTTTTCTCGCAAGGCTGCAATTCTCTTTTATGAGGAATAGAAACATTTTATATTTTTCATAAAAGTGAATTCAGGGAAGTGACAGGTGCTTGCGTGTTGTGTGGCTCTCGCGAGTGATCTAAAATAAAGGACTAGAGTGGGGTAACAAACCGAAAATTCACCGAAAATAACAACGTGATCCTCGAAACCGAAACCGGCGACCGATTCGCAAAACACAAAGATAAAGTTAGGATCGTCTGCTGCTGAAGTCGAACGAACCCTAAGGAAGAATCTAAAGACAGAATATGCCCTTTAAAAAAAAAGAGTTTTCTTATTCTCTCCTATGACCAACTATCAAAGGTAAAAATCATTAAGGCGTTTGGCCGCATCTTACAATTTCTCTAGTAATTGGGGCCCTATCCTGTCTTCGACTTCCAGTACAGGAGTTTACTACGAGCATCTGGGACCAATAAGACGAGCCGCAGAAGCGTAGAGGGTCACTGTGTTCCTGGACTTGCAGAAGATCCAAGGACCCCTAGAGTCTTACCAACAGCGATTCCAACATTTATCCGATCTGTGTCTACTTGGATTCGGAATATTTTGCCTACAGGCGATCACCGACTACGGTCTCGACGCTAAGTTCCTGATAGCCATAGGCCTGAAGAATGAAGTATCCAGGCATGCCGCGGAGATGAAGGAGCGCACCAATAAGGCAACGCTTTTTAGCCTACCGACGGGAATGAGAAGCCGACGAGCACAGCCACTACTGGGAATTCTAGGAGGCCTCATTGGACCCATAGTGGGCCTAATGACCTACAGTGACGGAGAAACCCTCGAAGCGGAGATCGCTGAACTAAACCAAGCTCAAACCAATTTGTCTCACCTGGTGGGTAAACAGACTCACATAGTTAGGGCTCAGTTAGAAAGAATTCACGAGCATTCGAAAACCAAAAAGTAGAGACTAATCCTACATGAGAGACAACTGACCCAGGACAATCTTAGGCTGGAAAATCTTACATGGGAAGTTGCGGAGCTCAAATATGCCCAAGCACTGACACGCTTGCTTAAGACGGTAGACTCTAGCCACGACGACTACATTCATACCGCCCATCGCATCCTGGAAGTCATTCACACGTCTAGCCAAGGGAAGATGCATCTCTGCCTCCTGACGTCCGAAAAACTGGAGCCAGTCTATCGAGATATCCAAGATCATTATCCCAGGCTTGAATTTCCTACCCCAGGACCTCAGGTGGACCTCGAGGAACTAGCTAATATAGTTACCATCACAACCATGTATAAGAAGGAAACCCTAAGCATACTAGTGGACATTCCACTATTGGAACCATCTTACTACCTAGCATACCAATTACATCCAATACCTGTATTCCAGTCGATATTAGGAAATGGTTCTGGAAATGCATACGTCTTACGAAAGTTTACCCACATTGCCATTGAAGAATCTCAACGGACCTACATCCTGCTGGACAATCAACGCATAGAATCCTGCAAGAAAACCCCCTACTACAGGGTCTGCAACGACAACTCACCCGTTAACGAAATTCCTACCCATCGAACATGTGAAAGCGAGCTGCTATTGAACCCTTCAACGAAAGCTCTCCGAAGATGCGACATCCGAGTGTCCTACTATAAGGAATCAGAATGGGTCCCTATTGACTCTCTGGGTGGCTGGCTCTACTCCCTAGCTGAGCCCTCGTCCACCGAGCTGAGGTGCCCCAATCAAACCAAGTCTCTAGTCAGCTTGAAAGGAATTGGGCTAATACAGATCGCACCCGGTTGCCATCTGAAGGCACATGATCAAACATTTTTTGGAATAGTCAGCGAAACCGGATCAACGAAGGTCATCTATGAGCCGCTCCTCTATCTCAATCTGGCTGACCTATCTTCAATTTTAAGGGAACATGGAAACTTCACCACGAAAGAAGAAAAGAAGAAACAACACACGGTAGACGATTCCGTCAATGATGAAGCCTTTCTTGCCAACGAGATGTCTCTGGATGACTTAGAAAAACAAACTAATGACATGAATCTACAACACCGAATTAAGGCCCAACACTTAACGCTGATTCAAGGTTGTTACGTGGGACTAGCCCTACTCACCATAGGCCTCTGGTGCTACTGCTGCTAACCTCTTGTCAAATTTGGCATTACCAGAGCATGTCACGAGAAGGGCCCGAAGGACTCCAACTACAACCAGATCAATCCCAAAGTGACGAGGCCCTCGGAAGACACTAAAGAAGCCCGTGTTGAGATCGAGCTACCTCTGACCAATCAAGAACCCTCAACAAGTACGAGCAGTTGTGCCTGTAAAGAAACACCTGCAGTATCACCAAGGGTTGCCACGCAGCCCTCGGTGCACACCAGTTCAACTACTTCAAGGCCAACGATCCAACTCCCTACGCAAACGCTACAACCATTCTGAAATTAAGCTACGTACACTGTCTGTATGCGTATGGGTATGAATGGATGAAATAAGTCATTTTAGTTTTTGCGAACATAGCTTAGAAATATAAAGGAAGGAATCGGGCTCCCCTCACTCGCAAGTTACCCTAAATTTCGGGGACGAAATAATCGAATTCCGGTGTGGTTTGTTACGAGCAAATCTCCATTCTTTTTTTTTATAATTAATGTGGCTCGAAATATTATTTCAAGCCACACGGAGAAAAAAATCGCACTGTTATAGTAGGTTGAGCTCTTAATATTACAGCACGGAACTTCATGTGTGAAATTGGTATGAATTCCTACTAATATTGACATCAGGTTAGACAATTTTAGTATTAGATGACTCATACCATAAAGAAACTTTGCCTTGCTATATTTGTAAAGAACTCACTCTATTAGAGTATGAGTACTCTTACAAAAGCGATGTTAGGCCACGCCTACCTGTGCCTACTGTGAAGCTAGGCTCGTAAGTAGGCGTGGCCTAATGTCTCTTTTGTAAGAGTACTCATACTCTAATAGAGTGAGTTCTCTACAAATATAGCAAGACGAAGTTCGCTCTATTTTCGCGAGGGATAACGGCTTCAAAAGTAGAGGAAATGGCTCGAATTTGATATAGGGCTTGAATTTGAGCGACCTGGATTTCTGGAAAACTGAAACACGTACTAGGTTGGTAACAGTAGGAACTGAACGCACTTAAGTGTAGTAGAAAATAGTAACAGTTTCACTGTTTCATTCGCATCACAAAAACTGTGGGACAAAAAAATAAAAAATCGGATATCCTGAGTTCATTCCACGGAAGTCTTAAATGTCTATTCATTATTTCGGGAATGTAGTTCTTCCAATAAATGTTGAATATAGTTGTGAAGTAGGATTAGTAGAATAGTATTGCTCGATAGATATGGACATGCTACTGTTTAGGGGTTATGATTTTTGAACATGAACATTTTGTACCGGGTGGCTCTAATTTGATATACCATGGGTGGCTCGAATTTGATGTACCAGAAAATCACAGTTAGACGTTATTCAGCTTCCTGAATGTTGAAAAAATGGGTTCATGTATTCATGCACATATGTTTGTGTATGTCTGTGCTTGTATAGTGTGGATTCATGTGATATTAACAATGACGAGTGTAGTGTGTATACTAACGCTTATTGTCTAATTTGGCTTCTTTGCAGATTTCAGAATGTCAAATACCAAATTCGATTATACTTTGTATCATCCTAAATAATATTAATAACTATTTTCATATCGGAAACTTGCTTATTTTTCATGTATTTCGATGTTTTTATAGGTATATCAAATTAGAGCCACCATTTACCGATTTTCTAAAAACTCGTTTTTTGAGAAATCTTTATTTTAAAAAAACTTGTTGATGTATGAAAAAATCAATCGAACCATCCGAAAGGTTATTAAAAGCCTTTCGAATGACCATTTTTGGTCGAATTTTTGTTCATAGAGTCCCGGCAATCCATCGAAAAGGAGTTGGTATATCAAATTCGAGCCCTTTCCTCTATTGAATGAAACCTGCGACAAAAGCATGACTAGTGTTCGTACTATTATAGCCATATTTTTTCTCCGTGCACATTGATTCAAAACTCTATATGAGTTTCAAGAGACTTTCTGCTCGCTCGTAACCTGAGAGTTTACTGTCAGCTTGCTTACGCAGCATTCCAAGCTCCCGGGGACTGACAGCGTACCGATACTAGGCAGCTTTTGTTTGCGGGTCTTTTTCTTATGGATTCAAAAATAACTTTCATTTATTTCGTTCGTAACAGTATTCACATCGTAAATTGAATGCCGCATCCTTTTCTCCTAATAAAAAAATTTGTAGCATTTTTATTTTTTGAATTAATTACAAAAAACTGTTTTTTTCTCCGATTAAAATATTTCGCCTTTTTCACCTTAACCCTCAAACGGCACACTTCAACCCAGAATACGTAAACGGCACACTAGTGCGAATTGGGATTTTGTGATTTCAGATGAATATTTTAAGATGAAAATAATTTCCAAAATATGCGTATAAATATATGATTTTGGGGTTGAATTTCTCGCCCAATCCGCTGGAGCAACTCCAATTTATCGAAAATTATATCAACACATCACAAAATTTTTATTAAAAAAAAGTGTTCTTGAAAAATAGACATTTTCATCAAAAAAACGTAATTTAAAAAAAAATTAAAGGTATTGAAACGAAACTAACGCGATTCTTTATTTAAATAGATGTTCTTTCATGAAAAAAATATGCCAATCCGATAAAATGATATTAAGTATTTTTCCCGATGTGTCAGATTTTCGGCATTTTCGTATGAAGTATATCACGAGTGCAGGGCAGCACACATTGTTATTTTTGTAGTATACAAGCATATTATTGCATAAATAGTGTTTTTCATGTCAAGGTTTGAAAGAATTCATTTTATTATGACTTTGTGAAGCTCTCCATGTGACTGATAGGTAAAAAGATTGATCAGTGAAGTGTGTCAGGGTGGTGATGTGCGACGTGAGGGTTCGTTAGAAAAGAGTAAGAGTACATAGAATATTTAGAGAAAAGCACAAAGTTTTATTACCTATTTTTAGAAAAAATTAACATTATTATATTGTGAAACTATTACTCTTACGACAAACATCATTGAACATTATTCATTAAAACCAATGCAGTCAACGCAGACGGAAGCTCTGTGATCGACGCACATCGTCCTCAGACTCCTCTGCTAGTGCCTGTAGAACAGTCCTAGAACTTCCCAAACTGTAACGACGTCCTTACTCCGCCATTCTTAATATAAAAAAAAGATGGTTGCAAAAATATTATCATATAAATTTAGAGTCTAACAATAGTGAGGAATTGTAAAATTTGTGCTTTCCATGCAATATTTTTACTGTTGTATGAAACGTTATTCATTATTGTTTATAATCTTTATTTTTATTTATAGACATATTTATGAACAAATTAACTTACCTTTTTATGAAAGATCTTGTTTCAGGCACAGAAACAGCGTTTTACAATTTTTCATAATACACGACTTGGCACCTTCTAACGGCACACTAGTGCGAATTTGCACCACTTGAAACTTTTACAGTGTCTCACTCGACTGCTCGCAGGCGGATGAATATCTAATTACGCGTCATGTATTTGTGGGTGTATGGACATATTTAACGTAGTGGGGAAAGACCTTGAAAATATTTCTAGAAAAAATATCAGCGCTTCAAAATTTTGACTGGTGCGAATTCGCACTAGTGTGCCGTTTGAGGGTTAACTCGCGACGAAGTCGGCACTTTTTAATATTTTTAAGTAGTATTCACGAGAAGTATGCATTGAAATCTTCTGCGAACGATGACCTTAGCAAAAGTTGAAATTGTTCATTCGAGAAAAAGTTAATAATTTTTTTCCGAGGCGTTGCATAATTTGTGCACAAACAACTTTAATCGTTTCGGGAGTCAAACGAATTTTAAGGCAGCAGAAACTGTCATTGAGAAGGTTGACCAGGAAGGTTCAAAAAAGTTTTCTGGAAATTTTTAGCTCAATTGAAATAGTAGTTAACAAACTGTTAATGTTTTAATTTTCCGACGCGATCGATTTTCTCTCACGTAGGCTACGGTTCGGCCGGCAAGACGCTACTACACAACTTTAGGTGGAACTCCGTTACTGAGGCCGGTCAGATACAGATAATTTTCATTTAAAATACCAGGACTTATTCTAAGTTACATAAAATGGGTAGTGATAATTCAGAATCATTAGTGCTACATTTTAGGTAGTGTTACGTCACAGAGGAGACCCACTTACCTCATCATAAAATTATTAAATATAAACTTACGCTACTTCCTCTTTTTTTGATCCTAAATTTGTAAAAAAATAGGAAACATGGATTTGAGGAATAAGCAAGACGAAAAGTTGAAATAATTGAATTTAAGATATAAAGTTATATTTTATTAACAAGAATGTTAAAAATGTGTGATATGTGAATATTGCTTGAATTGTTTTAATTACTTTCGATTGGTTCCCGCGACATGTAACCTCAGGAATGTCAGGAAAATCTTGTCTTAGTGTCCACCCTTTAAAAAAAGGAGAACACTTTAATGACGAGATTTTTAATTGAATTCGAAAAAAGGAAGAAATAAGGGATAGCAATGTTGGATGCAAACTCACCGAAGATTTTTAGTTGTTGTTGCTCAGAACATTTGGAACTCTTTATTTGTTGGTTGTGGAAGTGATCAGTGGTCCTTTGTTGTTGATTCCTTCGGAGAACTTCCGGAATATACCGCATATACCGAATATACCGCATATATACTTACTATACATACACGTGAGATGCACACACGGGCGGGCAGTCCACAAGGAACGAAGGTGAGTGTGGGACTTACCAAACGGCACCTACCCACTAAACCTTAACTCCTTTCCCGCCAACCCATGTCCTTGGAACCGCTTTCGCATTACTTCAAGGACGTGGGGGTAAGGCCACTAAGTCGTGCTTCGACTTCCATCATACTAGGCCAGCTTGGCATTTCAACTTTGCGCACCCAACCAAGATGCACGCATCGTCCTCAGCAGTGCGGTTGTACCGCACAACGGGCTCGTCGGCCTTCGAACATCTTGGTTGGGTGCGATTCTTTAACTTGGTCGTCCTCGAGGTCTCCTCGATGAGGCTGCCTCTCGGAACGACCAACACCTCATAGTCCCGGACAGATGATCCGTCCGGGATTTCTCCCCCTTTGCGACGCAGAGGTAGCACTGCGGCGCACTTTCGCACTCCGCAGCCCTATGGCCCTCCTTGCCGCATCTCCAACATGCTTTTGTGCGGTCTGGGCCATCGCAACCGGCTGCCATATGGCCGAAGCCTAGGCAGCGGTAGCACCGGACAATTTCCGCCTTTTTATGTACACGACAGGATACCCACCCCACCTTCAGGTGTCCTGTGCGTACCAGGCTCGCAGCCAAATCCTCTGGCAACTCCGCGAATGCCTTCAGGTTGCCCCTGAAGGGTCTTTTCGTGAGACTGACCTTCACTTCTCCAACACCCTGGTCGCCGAAGTAGCTCCTGACGGCCTCCTCGATTTCCTCCGCTTCACTTGTTGGATCGAGGTCCAAGACCTCGATCTCGTTGCGAGGTACAAGCTCGCGCACCGTACCCCCCAACCCAACAGCCTCCCTCACGGCAGCCGAAAATTCGGCCCTGCCCTCCGCTCTAGGTCCGAGCTCGACAAGGACCTCTCCGTTTCTGGTTTGCCTGACACCCCTGATTTTTACACCAAGGGCGTCCGGTTTCACCTTCTGCTTGAGGTCCTTGAGGACCTCGGCATAGCTTAGACCCTCGGCCGGTTTAATGAGAACCGCCTCGGGTCGTGCTCTCCTCTTCGGTTGCTTCTTCTTCTTCGTGGGTGAAGGTGTAGAAGCGATCCCTTCCACCTCCTCATCCTTCAGTGTCGAGGAAGCCACGATGGTAGTGCGGGTCCTCTGTTTCTTCACTCTCTGTTTAATGACATTTGCCCCAACGGGACTCGTTGAAAGCTCCCTTTCACGCTTACCAGGTTGGTTGTTGAGAGCTGCCACAGATCCATCAGTCTGAGTGCAGCTTTCATCTGTCTTCTTCGCCTTCTCCTTTCGGGTCATAGCTCTCGTTCGGGCAGTTCGACCAACATTTTCGATCAAGTCCCTATGAAGACCTTCGGTCGTCAAAGAGTGATCGCGCAGTTCCCTCATGATTCTCTCCGCTCGTTGCAGCCCTTCCCTAATTGGAAGCCACATATTCTTCTTCGTGCTGCTGAAATCTACCATTTCTTTAATGGTGCCTCGTAACTCATCAAAGAGATAATACGTCTCTGTGAGTTTGGCATCCATTTGTTTGATGTCCATCTTATTTACTGATGCTTCCACCTCCTCCGTCACGTCCAAAGGACCACCCAGCTCCTCGCATACGCTCCTGTCAATGTACGATTGGTTCCCCCCAAAATCCATGGAACCGGCACCGGCCACCGGGGCTTGCACTCGATCGGAACCGGCGGGGAGATTTGTACTCCCTTGGGGTATTTTGTTTTTGTCGTACCCGCTCATAACTGGTTTCTTGTTCGGGGTTCCTTCCCCTAGCTGGTTTTTGTCCACCCCGGGTATTTGATTTCCCCGGTACCACCCATATCTGGGAGGCGTTCCCCTATCCGCAACCTGGGGAGGCGCCCGATGGGGGACCCATCGGGATTCATGGGGGACCCATGAATAGATCATGATGATTAATAATAAGAGATACATGGTTTAATTTATAAATGATGCACTACTCGGATATACATATAAAGTGTTAAATATATCTATTATCGGTAAGGTAGGGTGCTTATGGTATTGATAGGTACTGAATATTTATTATAAATAATATTTATAAATAATTATTATTATGAATAAGTGAATATTTTATGTAACGGTCACAGGCCGTGATATTTTAATAATCTATGAGTGTTGTTCAGAGAATATATTCAAAGACTACTTGC
>CAKNXH010081878.1:0-19984 GCA_932178445.1 Andricus quercusramuli
TGAAAATTTGTTTTTTCTGTTGTTTAAAAATTGATTTTTTAAATGTTGTATTCCTGTTTTTGGTAGAAAATTATTGGTTTGAAAATTAAATTATTTGTTTGCAAATTCAATATTTTGCTTCAAAATTTAAATATTTTGTTAAAACTTTGTTTTTTTGGGGGTAATAATTTATATTTTAATGGAAATACAAGTATTCCATTTTTGGTTGAAACTTTATCTTTTTTGTTGAAAATTCAACTACGTGGTTGAAAATTCATCTTTTTTTGGAAGAATATTGGTATTTTTGTTGATAAATTCATTTCTTTGATTGAAAATTTCACTATTTTATTGTAAATTCGATTGCTTTTTTTTTATTCAAAATCAATTTTTCGCACCGAAAAGTAACTGTCCCATTTTTGGTTAAAAATTTATATCTTCCAGTTAAAAGTTCATTTCTTCCTTTGAAAATTAAACTATTTTGTCGGAAATTATATTTTTTATTTCATTGCAATTATTTCATTTTTGGTTGAATACTTATTGCTTTAGCTTAAAATTCGTTTCAAAAGTTGAAAATTGAACAATTTTCTTGGAAAGTTTTTTTTTTTCTTGAAAAATTATCTTGTTAGTTGAACATTCATCTTCTTTGGTAGCAAGTTATCATCCTTGTTTGAAAGTTCATCTATTTTATTTGAAAATTCATTTCCTTGGTTAAATATTCTTGTTTGGGGTGTGGAGGGGTTAAAAATTAATTTTTTTCAACGGCAAACTTAAGCATAAACTAAAATTTTCAGTTAAAAAATGTATTTTGTTTAGTTATTTCTTATGTTGGAAGCTTAACTATTTTCTTGAAAATTTGTTTTTTATCTGTTAAAAAATAATTTTTTACTAAAAATATGACTAAGATAATTATCCGGGATTTTAAAACCGGAGTAAATTTGAAGAGGCAAGTCTTGCCTCTTCAAATTTCAAATTTACTTAAATGCTTTTGCCTGGCATGAGCATTTAAAATTTTATAATTGATTCAATTAAATTTCAATTAAATTAATTAATTCATTCAATTTTAATTCAATTTGATAATTAATTTAATTTATTAATAATTTAATTAAATTAATTAATTAATTTTATTTTATACTTTAAAATTTTATCAATTTTATTTTCATTAATTCTATACATTAAATTTAAAATGATAATTATTTATTATCATTTAAACTTTGCAATATTCGAAATGGATGAAAAAATAAAACATAAATAATAAGAAATGAAATCACTTGAAAAAGATGAATATTATTAATCTAATCTTAAAATCCCATATACGTTCCTGAAAGACATATTAAAAAATATTTCGGGACTTCCTTACATGCATGGGTATGTCAGGTGTCATTCGCGAAAACAAAAATCAACCCAAACCTCCTAATAACCCACGAAACTGAATCGTGAAGTCGGGCGAGCTCGGCTCGGCCCGAGCCACAAGTTCGTGCTCGTGCATTTTCGGCTTTACACGAAGCTGGTCTACGCAGCATGTAACAGAGATGACTCACCGACACGCTACGTTTGCATGTGTTGCTCCCTGATGGGAAAGTGGTGGGGGCCGAAAAACCCCACGTTCTGAAGATACTGTTTCCACGAGACTACAGGGAAAAACGGCTTGAGTTTTGGCCGCGAGGAGAAACGGTTTAGGCGTCTAAGCCGTTTCTGCCCTTAACGTATTTCAATCCGCTTTCCCTCTGGCGCTCATTCAAACCGTTGTTACGCTGAAGCTTTTCAAATTCGCTTTCGCTCCTCTACTAATTCCACACCGCTTTTACTCTCGGCCCGTCATATAATGTTCCTATTATTTTGTCGAGGTATTCCTTCTTGACTAGAGCTAATCTCGCATTGTATTTGTCACGGCTGTACAAGTATTTATGTAGTAGAAATTGGTTGTTATTGCTACGTCTATAGGTCCTATACGCTTTTCTCGTTTCAACTTTTAGTTGTTTACATTCTGCATTAAACCACTCTTTTCTGGGTGCAAACGTCGGCCCCCAATGCGAACCTGTTTTCTAATTAAGTATTTTGTTTCTTGGGCCGCATGCTGAATCGATATAACGAAATTGTTATATAACTCGTTGCTGTTACTACTATTGAAATAAAGGTTTGTTAATAAAGAGAAATATGAATAAAAATCTTTTAACTTTGTTTCATCCCACTTAAGGGATTCAACGTAAGTAGGCACCTTAGGAGTTATTTTCTCCTTTTTTATGTTTTCAAATTTAATTTTTAGAGTGACCATGAGGTGGTCTGATTTTTCTATTATGGGGTTTACATGGAGGTCTTGAACCAAATCTAAGGCATTTAAGCTAACCCAGAAAAAATCAATAACACTCTTACCGTTCTTAGCAGTAATATAAGTAAAGTTTGCAGGTGAGTCCGATATTGTGCGCCCATTACACAAGATAAAATTATTTACTTCCATAGTTTCTGTAAGCATTCTACCCCGTTTTTTAATTAAATCATCGAGAGACAGTCTTTCGCTAAACACATTAGTTGAGTAGAAAGTATCTTCGTCAAAAGAATTTAGGTTTTTTAGTCTTGCGTTAAAATCTCCTGCGACTATAAAAATTGCGTTTTCTCTGTAAGTTTCCGAGAAGTTAGCTAAAGTTTCGTGTAAATATTCAACGCAGAATTCTATATTCGCAGTCGGTGGCCAATAAGTATTACCAATTATCAGTATATTATTTGGAAGTTCTAACTTAACAAAAATCCAAAGATTAGAGACGTCTATTATAGTGGCTGATATAAAACTATCTTTTTTAACGAGAGTAATTAGACCTCCGCTACCTCTTCCCTTACTAAACTCCTTGATCGCGCAACTTGTAAAAATTAAATAATCATCAAGAAACTTAGGAAGTTTGAAATTGTCGGTCGTCAGCCACGTTTCCGCTAGACATATAATCGCGTTACTAGTAATACATTGAATTTGTTCATTGGCTAGATTGTAAACATTACCGTAACCGCTGACATTCCAGAAGCAGATACTTTGGAGGTAGAGATCCTCTCGAGAAGGTGAATAAATGGACATATTCTGGATATTTTCTGCAGACTCATTGACTTTTGTATTTTGGATTGTTGGATTCATTTGGTAATTGTAGACCCTCTGATTGTTACTAGCACTCCCGCTGCGAATGTGTTGTTGATTCGTGACCAGTCATTCATCCTCGGTATCATTCTGTATAGTGGCATCTTTTTCGAGTTGATCGTTTTTTGATGTGTTTGTTATATAAGGATCCATTGTACCATTTTCTTGCCTTCTAACCCTAGGTGGGGCACTTTTGGCAGGACTTTTGCCAGGAAGCCCTCTTTTACGTTTCAGATCGGTCCTCTTATCCGCTGGAACAGGGTATTTTGACGTATTATCACTAGATTGTGTTGTTTTTGACAGAACTTCTTCCGGTTTCATAGACTCAAGTTGTTCAGGGGTGTAATTTTTACTGTTAACCCAGATTGTACCGTCTCTCACGCGTACATGGGCTCCAGATTCTTTTAGTTCGTTTATTTTTGTACGGCACTTACTGTAAATGATTTGAGTTTCCTTGTCCAGGTCATTGTTGATATAAATGTTTGTCCCCTTTACTTTAGCTCGGTTTTCCATTATAATACTCTTGATGAATCCTCCTGTGAAACTAAGTAGCACAGGTCTATTGCGATCTAAGTTTGGTGTTCCCAGTCTTCGTAGTTGGTCAACGACATTCATGTCAATTGCGATTCCTAATTTTTCTTTTAGGAGAGTTTGAATGGTATTGAAAAGAGAGATTCGTGTTTCCTCAATGGTCTCGGGCAGACCACAAATGACAACATTATTTCTCCTCTTCGTTTGCTTTAATTGTTTTTACGTGTTCTCCCATCAATTTTGTAATCAAATTTTCTGTGTCTTTTCTGATGTTAGCCTGGGGATCTTGTAGGCTTTTTGCAAGGGAGACCTCAGTTATGTGTTTGTCCATGATTTTCCTCTGCTTACGCCATTGAGTGCTTAAGGTATTTGGGAAAATTTGTTGATTATGACACGCACACGTAATTCCTACACGCACACCACCTCTAACTTGATAACGGCACACACTGCGAGTACACAAACAGAGCGACACATGATATTGTGAGTCATTAGAATCTTGATTGCACGTGCAAAAACTCATTTAACGTTTATAAATCATGATCCACTCAACACATTTTCCAACGAGACACCTGATTTTGAAGAGCGTAAAAAGTCGATCATTTGAGTACAGTTTTCACCACACAAATCCCGGTACAACTAACAAAGAACATAATATTCGCGGAGCGATGAACGAACGTGCTTTCACTTTACCTGCCCGCTTCTAAAAATAAAAGTTATTGGTATGCTTTTATTTCATAGGTACTCCTTCTCAATCCCTAAAAAGTAGGGCAAGTTTCGATCCAACCCTCAAGTATGAGTTAAATTTGTCGAAAATGCAAAATTTCCCAATGTTAATTAAATGGGATTTTGAAGTACCCGGTGGCACGTGTTAATATTCGAATTTCGAAAAAAAAATTAGGGATTTTTTTTCTCCGGAAATGGAAATGGAAACTTTTGCGGGGACGGACTTGCCCTGTAGCTCGAAAATCGTTTTTTGGACCACCCTAATGCATATACTTGTTCTGCTAAAAACGATGTCCGAATGAATAATGTGTTTTCAGCAGTGAAATCAAATAATTATTACATTCTCATTGTAATGTAAAATATTCTCTTATGTAAAATTTGACTTAGTCGGTTTTCATCAAATCTCCACGTTTTGAGACCCCCTGAGTCAGAAAAAACGATTTTCCCGAAGGTGTCTGTCTGTCTGTCTATAGTCTGTAGTCTGTCTGTAGTCTGTAGGCACGATAACTTTCGAAAAAATAATCAGATTGGATTGTGCTCTGGCACACTTTTCAAGTGCCTAAAAAGAAAGAACATGTTCGTTAACCAGCTAATTTTGATCAAAATTTAAAAAGTAAGAGCATTTTGAAAATTTTTGAGACCATTCATTTTCAAGATTCAAAAATTCTATATAGGGCTATTTATAGTACTCAAAAAGTCGAACAATTTATCTCAATGACTTTTTTGAATTAAAAAAAAAATTACCGGAGTTATAGCATTTTCAAAATTCCATAAAACAAACGAAAATGAACATTTTAACCCGAAAAACGCAAGATGTGAAAAAAGGTCAGGAGGACAAAAACGTTTATTTTTGAACACCCTACAATATTTTCATAACAGCTTTTTTAATTTTTCGAAAAATCAAAAATTCAAATTTTGATCGCACAAAAAAATAATTAAAAAATAAAAAATTCCATTTTGCTGTCAAACTATGTGAGACACGATAAAATATGAATCAACAAAAATTGTGCACCTGAAAAAGATCTACAAATTTGTTGTTATTCACTTTTTGATATGACGCGTAGTTTTTGTTTTATTCGTAAAAAACTGTATTGAAAATAGAAAAATTAAATTTTTGGACGAATAACACAAGCTACGAAAAAAATGAGAAACATCAAATTTTTTATCCAAACAAGGGCTACAAATTTGTTATTAATCATGTTTCGATTGGATGCGTCGTTTTTGTTTTATTCGTGAAAATAACTTTGACAGTAAAAAAATCAAATTTTTGGAAAAACAATGCAAGGTACGAAAACAGATAAATGAACAAAAATTGTGCATTCAAAAAAGATTTACAAACTTGTAATGAATTTTTGTCGTAAGAGTATATTCAAAATGAAAAAAATTAACTTTTTTGGAAAACGGCACAGAACCGATCGTGGAACGCAAGGTTCAAATGATTTTCAAATCAAAAATCGAGCGCGAAGCGCGAGTGTCTGGATGAGAATGTGTTCTTTAAGGTCGATAGAACCTTAAGTAAATAAAGTTCATTTTCAGTCGAAAATAAGAACAAATTTAACAATCACTTCATATGTAGAGGCTTTGTTAATTTTATAATGTTTGCAAATAAACTTTTTCTTTTCATCGAAATCGAACACGAAGTTCAAAAATCTAGAGAAACCGAGCGTAAAGCGTGATGTAAATACTTCCGAGCACGTAGCGCGAAGTGAATACATAATCGAGCGCGAAGCGCGAGATTCAATAGTCGCGCGCCCTAGTCGCGCTCAAACTTGCGAGCGAAGCGAGCCGCGCGCGAAGCGCGCGATGTGAATGTGCCCGCGAGGCGGGCAGATTTTTATGTTTATGACTGGGAAAGTATATTTTACAATGAAAAATGTATTTTTATGCATTTTCTTATTATTATTTGTTTGAAACAATGATTTGCATATTTCAAACATTTTAAATAAGCGCGCGCTATGCAGTAAATCAGAAATTTGCCGCAACACATGCGCAGTGCGGTTGGGGAGCAAGATTGGGGTGCATTTAATTGCACTGGAAGCCAATTAGTAACTATACCATCTACACCGCCATATTGAATAAATGTACAGCTAGCGGTTATATATGTCGATGGGTTGTGTTGAATGGTACCTAAGATGGCCGTATGGAGCTGGTATGCGCGAGTTGGACGAAAATGGAACTTTTTTTGGCTAGACCATGAGTGGGTTTGACCCTACACTTTATCGCATTCGCTTTCGAGAGTCAAGGTGGAGTCCCATGTGGGCAGAAAACGTCGGCGTAAAGCAGAAACTCATGAGAGTGGAAGAGACAAATAGATATGTCCATCTCTCTCACTCGCATTAGTTTCTGCTTTACGCCGACGTTTTCTGCCCACATGGGACTCCACCTTCATACATTGAACTACTTGATCGTCGCTCGCATTAGCTTTCGAGATTCATTGATTGAATGAATCGATTCGGATCAGACCTGCCAGACTGCGCTAAGGCGGAGTTTGCGTAGTGCGTTTGTGGTAGTGCCTATATTGACTAAATCTAAAATTCGAAATCCGCGCAAAATGATTAACCGATAAGGTTTACGCACTACACATGAAGTGAAGTTATACTTACACGCCTTGTCGGCTGGCTGACAGCCAGGAGACAGAGCGTGTAAATACACCTTTAGTTAACAGGTAAGGGCCCGAGCACAATGGAGACCCGAACCGGAAACCTGAACTCGAGCGCGTTCGGGCTCGAGTCTTCATTGTTCGTTACTTCAGGTTTAGGCTTAAAGTTTTTGGAGGGGTAGAGCCGACGAACACCGATCAGACCGACAAGATATCCAAGGCCAGTGTTGCCGATGACCGGGAAATTTCCCGGTTTTCGGGTAATTTCGATATTCTCGGGAATATTTCGGGAAATCTACAAATTCCGGAACGAATCGGAACAATCCATTTAGATTATGTTTATTAAGTTCAATTGAATGTTTTAGAAAATGTTTCAAAAAGTAATCATCAATCATAATGAGAATCTTTTATTTGTCAGTTTCTTTTATTTTTGCTTTAGGCGAACTTTGGCATTGTAGAATGTCACTGCCCAACCTTGACTGGGCAGGGTCGCTCTGCGTATCCAGCGATGGGTGGTAGTGGCATTCTACATGCCAAAGTTGGGATCACTGGTTGATACTTGAGTACCTGCTTGTAAATAATATTTATTGGATTAAAAAGTTTAAAGCTATATTTTCATTTAATTGAAGCAGATTTTTCATAGTAAATTAATGAAAATTATATATAAAGATGGGTAAAAACCATATTTTGCAATATGCTGATTTTACATGGTAAAAGAATTAAAATTATTCAATAAAAAATTTTTAAAACTATGCTGTTTGATAATTTCAACTGATTTTACAATAATAGACGAGATTCATTCAGTCAAAAATATTGTAAACTATGTTATTTTGCAATTTAAGTTTATTTTACAGTTATAAAATTTCCGGGATATTTCCCGGGAAATTTTAAAATCTGTCCGGGTAAAATTCGTTCCGCCGCTAGAGTGCGCCGGAACATTGTGTGGCTCCACTGCGGCAACACTGTCCAAGGCATATATACACGTATTAAATGATATACACGTATGCAATTTAAAGCTAAAGCGACTCAAATTAACCTAAAAAAAATCGCCGCCGGCCGCCCGCAGTAAATCACATTGCATGAATTTCAAGAACATACAGGTTACGTGTTCCTTTCACATACTTCAGGTTTCAGTTCTCATTGTGCGTTACAAAATTTCAGTTCAAGTCTGCGTTCGAATTAATACGACCCCACTAGACAAAGATGACGCTACTGTAAAAAAGGACAGACTTCTCTTTGGGTTCAGGTTTCGGGTTCGGGTCTCCATTGTGCTCAGGCCTTAACGCAGAATGATGGCGTTTACGACAATTCGCTCTGAGTTCGCTCTGAGCTCGAAGGGGAGCTCAAAGTCTTTTTCGGATATAATCTGACAGCCATGCAGTCTCATAAATTTCATTAGTTGAGCTCCCCTTCGAGCCCAGAGCGAATTGTCGTAAATGCCATGAGAAACGCAATATGAAGTTGTCTGAGATGCATGTCCTTTTTAGAAGAGGAAAGCTTGACCAAGCAGGCAAAGGAGAGAATGCGTTTTAGGAAATAAAATAGTTTGAAGAATGAATCAATGAATATTTAAAATTTTCAAAATTATATAACTTCTAAACAATAAACACTACCCGAATCGGGTAGTGTCACGCCTACCCCGAAAGGGAAATGGCCTAATCCCTCGTGAAAAGAAAGACCAACTTTAGATCACATTTAGACCAGTTTCAAACCACGTTTGGTCTTTTTCCGATCTTTTACCTTTCAGCCTATACCTGCATCAATTTTAGGGCATTGAAATAGACACCACTCTCTCTGTTAAATAAGGATAGCTGTCTGTATCAACAGACTAACTATACCTAAAAGTCCCAAAGAACCTGTGATGATTTATTATTATTTACGAGACCTAGAAGGCTTCAACCAGTTGCCGTTATATTTATGGAACTCTGTCCCTCCCTCCATCTCGTCATCTCTTTCTGTTGAAACTTACAAGAAAGAACGCCTCCTTTACAATCTATGACTCGTGATGCGCCTAATAATGATGGGATATTGGGGGTTCAAACTGCCGGGACAAGAATATACCTGCCTATACTGTGATCTAAAGTTGGTCTTTCTTTCCACGAGGGATGGTATACATATAATTTCTAAACAATTTTAGGTTGAAACACTACAATGAAAGGATTTTACATTGTTATTAGAACATTCAAATTCAAAAATCTCACTTATATATTAAAAATTAAAACAAATAAAACAATGAACTTTTGGAAGTTTGCATTCAGCACTCTGAAATTTTAATGATTCGAGGCTTATTTTATTTTAAATTATTCAATTGAAATTTGTTTATTTTTGAATATTTCATTTTTAATTTCTTATTTTAAATTTATTATAACATATATAGCGAACCTCAAAGCGTGTCCAGAGTTTTTTCAGAGAAATTTGTAAGTGTTCAAAATTATATTATTTTCAAACTATTTGAACTTGAAAGCAGTACAATTTAGTGATTATAAATTGTTTCTTGAAAAATATAAATTGAAAAATGTCATTTACAAATTAAAAATTAAAAAAAAATGAAACAATGCAAATTTTAAAGTTCACATTCAGCGCCCTGAAATTCGAACGATTCGAGGTTTATTTTATTTTAAATAAGTCAATTTTATTTAGTGTATTTTTCAATGTTTGATTTATAATTTTTATTTTAAATAAACAGTCAAATATTGCTAAATATTGAGACAAAATTTTTTTAATTAAACATTTTCAAACTGAATGATTAAAAAATGGAGTATTTTAGAATGCAATAATATTTGAATAGGATTTGAATTGAATAAAAGCATTTAATTATGAATATAATAATCTTTTTTTTTTTTGGAAAATTGAAAAAAGATTAGAAAATTCCAATCGGATGCAAACATTTCATTAATTACTAAGGCTTTCGAAGTAAAATAGTTCAATTTTTAACGTTTCCCAGATAATAAAATGTGCGCATGGTGCGCACATAGTTGAGGGTCAAAATACGATTGCATTGTAAAGGATAATTCTTATATTTAAATGATATTGTTACTTGTAAAATTGAAAACAAATTAATTTTATACAAAGCTTTTTTTTTAAATTTGAGCAATGTGATTGTTTGGATACAAAATGTCCTGGAAATTAATTTTTCCAACTTATATCTTTGGGACTGAAAGGTTATCATTCACATTCTTCTGATCTGGACACTTTAAAGTGTCGACGTCCCTAATTAAATGAATGGGCTATAGCAAATAAACAAAATAAACACTATTCACGTGCATTCAAACTCACGAAATCCACTAAAGTCACCACATAAAACCGCCAAAGGAATGGGTGCATGCGGGAAGCAAGACAAGCAAAACCGCGGATTTGGCAGGTTACCGCGTGCCTCGACAGCGTACTACGCGTGAAACGATGAAAACACAGAGAAAATTAAAACCGTTGAGGAAACTCGAGAAATGATTTGAAACGAAGCAAAACGCTCAGACAAGACCGCGGGACGAGAAGACGACATAGAAGTCGCGGAGACACTCGTGGCGCGTCGGGCATTTCCGTTGGATCGACGAAGGCTGCCATATGGGGCATAATTTCTGAAGTGTACCCACCTCAAAAATGAAAGTTGTCCGATCGGGCTAAAAATTGGCCTAATTGTAGTCCTGTTAGATAGTACTCCTCACACCAAAAATTAATTTATTTTGATGATTATTTATCAAAGTGGAGGGGGTACAATTTACGGGGTTTTCAAGCAAAGCCTTACTTTCAAACGTTTGTAACTTTTGTCCTGTTGTCTGAAACAAAATTTTACCTTGAATATTTTCGATAGATTTTTTCACAAGCTTTCTGGTGGTGATAATTATTTTCATGAAAAGTCAAAATTTGACCCGAATTTTTGAAAATCAAAAATAAATTTGACTTTTTTTCAAATACTGTAATGTACCTGGTATCGTGACAGCTTTGTTCAATCTGGCTTTCAGCAACTCGGTGGCTAAGGCATGATTTTCTTTGCTGCTGAAAAAAATTTCGGTTTCCTTACAGTTACTCTTTGCCCACTGAAACAAAGCATGGGGAGTGAGTATGTGATGTTTCGGAGAACATTGTAAGCTTGATCGTGCTGCTTGTCTCTTTATATTCGCTCCAATACCATCACATGCACCCTTGCCATGAGATGTACCATGGAAGTGCCATTCAGCTTGGATACCAAAATCTTCTTCATGGGTTTGGAGATTAACAAAGCTACTCGTATTTTTAAAATGTTGCCCTGCACCATCAGTGACATAGTAGATTTTCTTTGGCCTGAAATGAGTTTTCAAATAATCTACTATTATCTTTTGATACTCGTGAACAGCTACCGTGTCATGAGCTAAGTTATCAGATATGATTGCGATACTTACGTGCTTGAGCTCTCCATCTTTTTTATAATAAATCACGACAGTGAATATTGTAGCTTGGTCGTTATTCCAGTGGAATGATTGCGCTGCATTCTGAATTATGAAGGCGTAATTCTCAGCGAAATCGAAGCAAATCAAGAACTCCCCAGGCAATAAATTTTCCTTCAGGTTTTTGAAAAAAGATGATTGCTCCTTTGAAATGAAGTGATGAGTTTTTAATTTCAACAGCCTTTCACAGAAATCATCTACGAATTCATCAGTATCCATTACCAGAGTCTTTAGAGTACATCTGTCGGTCTGTAGCCAAATTTCAAACCTCACTTCATTAATACAATGTTCATCAAAAGCTTTTGTGATGTTATCTTTCAAGTTTGCAGTACCTGGACAGTTTTCACATTCTCCTAAATGACAGGAACTTGAAGAGTCAGGACATACAATAGCATCCAGGCAGTCGTGATAATTTGTGAGCACCATGTCAGTATCCTCTGTTAAATGTGGAATATTTATTTCATTCAACATCAACTTGACATTCTCATGATGCACGCAAACGCACACATTATGTGTGCCACAACTTCCTTCTAGAACACTTATTGTACCTGCATTCTCACTTATAATTTATAAAGCATATTCCCAATCAATTTTACACTGATCGTAATGCAGGCCTTGTTAATTCAGCCTGGCAATGCAGAGAGCAGTTATTCTAGTAGCATATAATATTACTTAAGTTGAAAAACTGGCACTAAAGCGTTGCACAAAGATCATCGGCGTGACTCTTCCTATTACGGCATCTTGTTCACGTATCGTTCTATTACTCAAAGACGAATTAATTTGCCACGCTGAAAATTAGAGGTCTCATAGGAAAAAATCTCAGCTTTCTTTCAAAACTATTTTAAAGAAAAAAAAAAGTGCCGAAATTTGAAAAAAAGTCAAATTTATTTTTGATTTTCAAAAATTCGGGTAAAATTTTGACTTTTTTTGAAAATCGTTATCACCACCAGAAAGTTCGTGGAAAAATCTATCGAAAATATTCGAGGTGAAATTTTGTTTCAGTCAACAGGACAAAAGTTACAAACGTTTGAATGTAAGGCTTTGCTTGAAAACCCCATAAATTGTACCCACTCCACTTTGATGAATAATCATCACAATAAATTAATTTTTGGTGTGAGAAGTACTATCTAATAGGACTACAATTAGGCCAATTTTTAGCCCGATCGGACAACTTTCATTTTTTAGGTGGGTACACTTCAGAAATTATGCCCCATATGTATTATTCAACGACAGCGCGCGGGTTTTAAATACAGCTTTCTTCATTCCTCTTGGAAATAGTAAAAATACATGTGAGTCCATTGAATATTAAAGACGTATTTTTTAAATTCCTTACCAATTTGATTTTAAACTTTACACAATACAAAACATGAAATTCAAACTACAAATTGAAGTTCCGCAAATAAAAAATATTTGAAGTTGAAACATAATAAATTCCATAATATTATTATTATAAAAATTATGACACTGCGATGTAAGAATGTTACTTGGTGTAATAATTTTTTAAATTATTTTCTGCAATACCCACCTCAAAAATTGACTTGACGTTTTCATACTTCTAAATTGTGCTTAAAGGAATTTATTTGAGCAGACTGTGTGCGAACAATTTTCACGAATGCGCAGTTTGAAGATGGCTTACTTTAGGCACTGGTGAAAAAGCTGCGCATGGGCACTTTCGAAATAAGGTACTTTAGACACTGGCATAGGTAACTTTGAATACTGGCGTTGGTATCTTCTTGAAATAAATTTAGATTCAACTCGAGCAAATCTCTTAATGATTGCCCACGGCAAAAGAGCATAGGCGCCGACATTTTTTTGAATAATTTTTTCTTCAAAAATTTTTTTTAACACATTTTTTTTCAAAAATTTTTGTTCACAAAAATCTTTTCTTCAACAAATTTTTATTTCAAACATTTTTTCTTCAAAATTTTTTTCTCAAACATTTTTTATTTCAACATTTTTTTTCAACAAAATTTCTTTACTTCACTCTATGCAATATAAAATTAGTGGTTTTCGTTACCTCCTCCTAAAAGAACTTCTTTGGACGGGCGTTGCAAAAAATAGCGTGTGATACACGTGCGCATTATAGTTTCAAAATGAATAAAATACATTGCACATCAAACAATTTTACAAATGCATTCAATAATGTTAATACTACAAATTTCCTAATTTATGCTTTCGATCAAATTGGAAATGTTTCAATTTTTATGAATGAACCATTTTAACAATAATTCTAGTTGAAATTATAGTAATAATGAGTATTAATATTGAAAACTACGATTCTTATGTATTCATGCTATGAACAATGCATCTCACGAAGTGCGACGCACGTGCGCCGCAAATCATGCCTATCACGAAGTGCGACTCATATGCCTCGCACGTGCGTGCCCTTTACAGAGTGCAGCGTATATGCCTCGCATGCCGTGCGGGTAACGTGCCTCGCACGATTGGTATCTGGGAAAAATATATAAATTATTTAATTATGAACAGATTCATAATCGTCGTATAAAATCAATGTTATTATTATTCTATTGTTAAGAGTCGAGCTATAGTGCAATTTAAAAAATAAATACTTAATTTATATTTCCAGTTTATCAACTCAACATGTTTCTTGGTTTCTTTTTTTTTGTCAAAGTTAACCCGTGCCCCTGAGCCTTTGAAATTAACATGGGGTTTTAAATGGGAAAAACTTGATTTTCGAAAAATGGGGAATAAAGCTACTTGTTATAAACTTTTTGTGAATCAAAGTATCAAAACCTCTTAACGCATGTTCAAAGAATAATTTCCACCCAGTAAGTTTTAATTTTGACAGCCCACCCCCCTTTCAAGCTATTGTTATTGTGCTTGGAAAGTGACCCAAAAACTGCAAAACAGCAGTTTTCTATTAAATTCATACTAAAAACGGTATTCTTTGGATTTTGTCAACAACTATTATTTTTAATTGTCAAGGGACGAGTTTCCAGGTATTTTGTGAATCATTTTTTATCATTCAAACAATTATTATTTGTTTAAGAATTATATTTTTCTTAAATCGTAGAAAATTATTGTTTTCGGGATATAAGTCATAGATTTTAATTTTACAGAGCTAGAATATACCTACATTGGATAGTTTATAAGAGAATATAATACACTACTATGCAAAAGTTCCTAGACCTATCTTATTCAATACTTTATAAAAGCACTCTGGTTTAAAAAATATTCAACTCTAAATTTACTTCCAATTACTACACGAAACCTGATAAAATTATACGCCCAATGATCTTAAATTGAAAGCGATATATTAATTTTATTAGAAGTTATTAAAAAAATATAAATATTAATGTTTCCGAAAAATGTTAATAAATCAAAAAGCAATAAATATTTTGTAATCTCTTTGCACTAGTTTTAAAGATAATTTTCTCAATTATTTTAGTGACTTGATAAGGTATTTCTAGAATTTTTCCTTCGATGCAATCAAAACCTAAGCTTAATTTAAAGAACTTATCAATATTAATATAAAGTCAGGTTTTCATAACTGAATTAAAACAAATTAATAGAACAGTATTCTAACAGACTTGCAGAAAATTATCTTCAAAATTAGCGGAAAAACAATAAAAAATTGGTTATTTCCGAATTTATTGATATTTTCCGGAAACATTAACATTCGACGTTTTTTCAAACAACTTCTAATAAAATTAACACATACTGGCTTTCATTTATGCCCATAAAATGGGTAATTTTATCCCTTTTTGTGCAATAATTGAGAGAAAATATACAGTTTATTATTATTAAAACTAGGGTGCTTGTTCAGCCTATTGGAAAATAGATGTCCAGAAACTTTTGCACGACATTACATATAAGAGAAAATAAATTTTTATACTCCTACATGCGCGTGAGTTATTACTTGCTTTGTGTAAGATTTCAATTTCAGTTAACGTTTACCGAAGATGTTTACACATAAATCTGTCTTGGGTTGTAGTTTAGGACGCACGTGATGTTTTATTTTTTAATTTGCAGGACTTTATAAAAATTGTAGGAAAAACTGGATTCATTGAAAAACATAAATTTGCAATTGAATGAGTTGAAAATTGAATATTGTTCTTTACTTTCCTTCAATATTTAATATTTAATATTGCATTTAATATTCTTCAGTTTTGAACGTATTGACAATGTTATTGTCAAATCAATTATTGTTCACTTTTCAACACTCAAAGTACAGATCCACTTTTAAAATAATTCATTTATTTAAATTAAAAGTTGATAAAATGAAAATGTTTTTAGCAAAAATTGTCCATTTCAAACGCTTTTCATTTTTAATTGTTCAAGTCTTCAAGATTGCATTTTAAAATTCTTCAAAATAAAAATGTACGCTTAAAAATGAAAACCTAAAATGATCATCAGTTTATCATCATTCAGTTTAAACCAATGCAAACTGAATCATAAATGGAAAATATATCAATTCAACTAATTATTTAGAAAACTGTCGAAATCGAACTTTGACAGATTTTCCTTCTAAAACTTTATAAAATTATTGGTCCAAAATTAAATTTACTGTTCTTTCCCGGTTTTCCCGGCCTAAAAAAATGCACCGTCATTTCCCGGGTCAGCTGCCATCCTGAATTTTTGAGTCTATCTTTGTCCTTTCAAAATACGATACTTAGTTTTTTTCTTTTTCTTACTTTATACGTGTTAACTCCAAAATTATAATTTTCATGACATTTATACGATATCAGCTACGACGCTGGATTAATCATTCATAGAATAACATAGTTAATTTAACTTACAAGCTCAAGTTTTATGAAGAAAAGTTTTCATAATTTAATGTGAATTTGACGTGAATTAAATTTTAAAATTACAGGTACTGCCGAAGGAAAAATCACTGACAGCGAAGAGGGCGAAACGGTTTCAAGTGGTTTGTGGTGTTTCATATCGACGGACACGTTTTCAAAGCTTCCTCCTATTTATGAAACAGAGGTACGTTTGCAATGAAATGTGTGTCTTATTATATTAATATAGTTTATTTTATGTTATTCTTCTGTAATACTGAAACTGTAAGTAAAACAAATTAATTTGGAATCAAAAAAAGAACGGGTTTACAACAAAATAGTTGAATTTTCAACCAAAGTGATCACTTTTCAAATAAAATGACGAAGCTTCTACTGGAATAATTGAATTTTAAACCAAACAAATAAATTTTTAACTAAAATTATGAATCTTTAACTCAAATGATTGAATTTTCAACCAAAAAGATGAATACCGGAATATCCATTCACACCTTCGGAAAATTCAATTTAATCTAGTAATAGTTTAGTTATATTCTAAAACTCACTGAAAGTTTATTAAAATATTACTAGATTTCACTGAATTTTGCGGAGGTGTGAATGGATATTTCGATACATTGGTTGGTCAACGACCGATTGACTGAAGGTATAAAAGAGCCTTAATACTCACACAATTAATACTGTATTAACCTAAAATAGCAGAACCCTGGAATATGATCGGAAAATTGTTATGGGCCTATGATGATTTTCATATAATGAATTTCCTATAATTTTTTCGCTATTATATGAACAATTATAGAAGAAAATCTTAGGAAAAATTATAGGAAAATAGTTATACGAATGAATAATAAAAAAATATTCAAATAATTAGTTCAAAATGTAGAAGTAAAAACTAATGATTTATATTGAAACGAAACTTTTTTCAATATGTCAATTCTTTATGTACTTTTGTGTGAATTGTTCAGATTACTACATTATTCATTTATACTTTCTTCTATTTTTGCCGTTAATTATTTTAATATTTTAAAATTATTTATGTCTATAATTAGTTTCCTATACTTTTTTCGATAATTATTTCTATAATTTTTCCTATAATTATTCATATAATTTTTCTTATAATTATTCCTATATTCGCGAAAAAATTATAGGAAAATCATTGTAGGCCTATAATGATTTTCCTATTATACTTTTTCGTAAGGGAAAAGTAAAGAAATCTTCTAAAATATTTGAAATATCCTTTATGAAATTACAACTGTAGAATCTCGAATCATGAGCTTATATCATTGAAAATTATATGTTGCTAAACTTGTATGTTTATTTAATTATTATATATTGTAAATTCATTATTTTATACGAATATAAGGTGTGAATATGTTTCTCTTTGTACAATGAGAGATATTTGTAGCATTTACGTGCATGTATATACGAATTATAAAAACTGATTTTATCATAATACAGAATGTGATATCGATATTTGGCATTAATTTATTTGTGCTTTGAGACCCCAAACAACCTACTTTTTTATTTTCAGGCAATGGTACTTCACTTCATTTGCGTCAAAAGGTAAAGTTTTTTATGTGCATTGAGAGGTTATGTTACCCATATTTCTTCTACATTACAGGGATAATGAGTTACATGTTTTTCAATATTTTATATTATCTAGTACATTATTTTCGAACTAATTTCATCGATTTATCAATTGTACAGTTACTCCATCTTTTACTTGAAATTCTCTATCATGACATTTACGTCCTTTCAAATATACTAAATTCTCGCGCGTTAACTCATCCAATATGGCCCCCGGTGGTAGCATTCTTCCTATTGGTTAACTTTGTTTTAGTTGCGCGTGGCTAGACCGTATATTTTTAGATCATGCCTTCCACTCTCTTTGATACTCTCGGGTTTGCAGCAGTCCAATAACCATTCCTGGATGCCCCGCACTCAATAACGTTCGGACAGCACCAAACCGAAGCTTGCTTGCATGATACCATAAGGCAGGGGCTCGCTTAAGGGTTCGCTTAAGGGTTCGGGGTGGTGGTAAATTCTGACGCCATAGAATAGAATTTACCACCACCCCGAACCCTTATAGTGGAGTGGAGACTCTTGGTGGGAGAGACGAAGGGAGCGATCCACACGTTTTAATGGAGCTGGACTCGAGAAATTTCCCCTCGATGACGACCCCTGCTATAAGGACGTTTAGTGCCTCTTACTTTAGTATCCAGTATATCACATTGCAGAGAGAAGCTGATTGCTGTCTTGGAAACCAGGGTTCAATTCTCGGCAACTACGTATTTCATCTAACTCGACTTTTTCTGTTTCAGCAAATATCATAATTCAGTGTTTAAAACTTACTGAATATATGTATGTATAATATATAAATAAATGTAAGTTCATAAAATGAAAAGCGACTATATCGACCCGTCAACAGCCGCTGCTCTGTGTCCTTGTGAATTGCTTTTGGCCGATCATTCTTTACTGTTGCGAGTATAGGAACGATTCCTATTCTGGATTGGACTCCACCCTGCCGATGAAACAGCACTGAAACGGCACTGGCGAACGGCACTGGGCCGCCAGTGCCGTTCCAGTGACTGTGCTGATTTCGGCACCAAAACGGCACTCAGAGTGATGCGACGGTCATATAATGGTTCTATTGTATTCGTCACGTACCGGACAGGCAGAGCGGTTTACAGTAACACTTTTAATTTATGAATTTTTTAATGATATATATTATATACTTATAAATTATATACTAATTCGAAAATATTGTCTATTTTGGCGTATCTTATTTCATTTACGAGATACATTATATTCATTCCAATTTTAAACTTTTCAAACAAAAAGTTAGATATCTGAAATTATCTAAACTCGTAGATTCTGAATTTCTAACTTTCGCACAGGTAATTACAAAATTTTACTTCTTAATTTTTAATCCCTTTCAGCTGGTCTACTTGGTAGCCTATTCGCACGTATAAAGGGAACTTCTGCAGGCATTTAAAACTGAAATCTGAGTAGCTTTAAACGAGCAGCACTGAAACGGCACTGCGGGCAGTGCCGTTTCAGTGCTGTTAAATCGGCAGGGCGTGGAGTGCGCTGGGGAAGTCAGACCGTCGACAAGCTGTAATCTCTTCACGGAGAGGAGTTAACCGCGACCGTTACTGCCAAGTCCGCTGCCGTCGCGCAGAACTTGCGAGTGGGAGGGAGGCAGAAGCTGTTGCTGCGCTCGCATACACCATTTCGGGCGAACCTTAACCGTTCTGGAGCGTGACCGTAATACGCAGCGTAGCTATAGTTACTCCACTCGCAGTGATAGGTACGGTTTAAACCGCAAGCATGACTGCGCGCACCGTTTTTTTCGATGTGGGTAAACCTGGAACTACCACTTTGCCCAGAAAACGTAAGACCTTTGCCACAATTAAGGGCTCATTGAAGGCTCACTTGGTAGCCAAAAGTCAAATTTTGGGCTCTGCCACTTACACGCTTAACTCACAAACTAACAAACAATGACTCGAAAATATAATAAATTTCGACGTTTGTGACAGCGAGACAAAAACATTCGAGTACGCGCGACGACGATCAACTGATATCATTAGACTTCAGACTGTCCAATCCCATTACGGTGGTAACCGCAACGGCTCGGGAATCTGGCAGTAACTGTTACTGCGACGGACGCAACAGTCGCTGCAAAATCTTTTACGGTGGCGCGCAGTGACTATCACGGTGTAGGAGTAATATTTCCGTCATCAACCGTCACCGTCGCTGCTCAGCCACAACATGATTTTTCTGCAGAACTCTTGTGGTCGGCGCAGCAACGGTTACGGTGAAAAATGCCCCCGGTCTGGTTTACTTCTCTCCGTGT
>CAKNXH010081878.1:29984-45260 GCA_932178445.1 Andricus quercusramuli
TATACAGGGTGTCCCAGACTCAAGTGTCCGGACTTATATAGCCGTATAAAAATGAAAAAAATAAATAGAAAATTCCTTTTCCAAAAATCAGTTGGAAGTTTTAGTTTTTTAGTTATAAAACATTTAAGCTGGACCAATCAGGAGCGCCGTATAAATAGCCGCATGTGCGTGAACGGGATTCCAACGTAGTGTTCTCCCGTCGCTAACCCCACCTCTGCGCTCACTTCTATAACACTGCGTTCAAATCTGGTTCACGGACACACGGCTGTTTATACGGCTCTCCTGATTGGTCCAGCTTAAATGTGTTATAACTAAAAAACTAAAACTTCAACTGATTTTTGGAAAAGGAATTTTCTATTTATTTTTTTCATTTTTATATGGCTATATAAGTCCGGACACTTGAGTCTGGGACACCCTGTATAGGTGTAAGGTAGATAGGTATATAGGTATAAGGTATAGATATTTTAGATTGATCTAGAATTCTCGTGTTATTTATTTAAATGACACGTTCGTGCCGCAACACTGCTCCGAGCCAGGTTGCTGATCAATCTCTCTAGCGATCAGCCCATGTGAAGAGCCTCACAAAATTGTTATGTGTGGTTCCCCACTTGGGCCCATTAGTATCCAAGGTCTTTATTTCAGGCGTCATTTACTCTACTCACATTCTTTTTATGGCTTCTTATGTCTCTACAGATTAGTGTTTCATTCACAGATTCTAACCATTCATTCGGCGGTCTACCTCTGGGCATTCTGCTATTTACTTTACCTTTATACACTTGTTGTGCCAGTCGTTCATCTTTCATTCTTACAAGATGAGCGAACCATTTTAACTGTTTCCTTTCCCATATGTCAACTAGTGTCTCTCCTGTACCACATTCTTTAAGGATTGTCTCGTTTCGGACTTTGTCCATCAGTATTTTCCCGGATATTGTGCGCAGAGGTTTCATGTCAATTGCGTTAATTTCACTCCTGTCCTTTTCTTGACAGGTCCATGTCTCGCTACCGTATAATACATTCGGTACGAATACAGAATCGTGTATGGCCATTTTAGTGTGTTTTTAATATGTTTTTATTTCTGAGAATGGACCCCGCTCTACCGATAACCTGCTTACCCTTATTTACGCGCCTATCTAACTCTCCAACTATTTTTTAGTCGCTAGTGAATAGTCTATCCAGATATACGTACTTGTCGACTTGCTCTAATCTGTCATCATTTAGGACAATGTTGCACATCGTTTTCTCACTTTTTTTCTCAAACACCATGATTTTTGTTTTATTTACGTTAATTTTGAGGCCCATGTTCTTCCTTCTTGTATTTAGTTTGTTCAACATTCTCTATAAGTCTTCGATTGATTCTTCTATAACAACCTTGTCATCTGCGAAAGCTAACCCACGTACCTTCACAGTTTCGAGATCTACACTTTCTTCGTCGAAGAGGGCCATTCTTAGTTTATCCATAAATATGATAAATATAGTCCGGGAGCTGGGTATGATTCCGTATGCACTCAGGGGGCAAAAGGTAAAAACCATGCAATCCCATGTATTCTGACTCGTTGAATCAAATGGTACCGGTTATTTTTACGAGAAGTGGATGGGTTTTGTTTAAAACGCAATTGTTTAAACAATTATGAAAAAATGCTTTTTTCCAACAGGACAAAATTTTTTTAAGTAATATGAGCCATTTTAAGACGAAAAGGTCTCTTGTCATTTGTTCGTAAAATGCATATTTAAAAAGTTATGAATTTTTTAAATTGAAAAATTGACGTTTTTTTGTGAATTTGACTGTTAATAATTTTCGATCTAATCAATATTTTTCAAAAGTTGAAAAACCAATTTATTCTTTAAAATTTCCTCTATCTATTAACGATATGCAATGTCGGATTATCAATTTGGAAGCCTTTGTTATCGCAATTTACAAGTAGCACTTTTTACGCGCGGCGCAGTACGTGCGCAATAGAGGCCTGGCGCTCGCAACTCGCCCGTTCATCACAAATGAAATTTGTCTCGGCTTATCGTAACTAATTGTTCATTTGTTAATTTTATAAAGACAAGATTCACATAAATTGAAATTATTAACAATACATCGAAAAACATAAATACCTTATGTTGTATAATATGACAAAATAAATAAAATAGAAAGATGCTTGTTCTACCTTTCTATTCCTTAGGAACATTAAATTTGTTTTTACATGTATCACTTTTCTTACATAAAAAAACGCGAAAATATTTGAATATTTAAAAATAATCGTACATAATTCTGTGAAACATTGAACTACGGAATATCATATAATAATATTATATCAATATCAAATTGGATTATAAAGATGGATTGTAAAATGCATTAAAAATTATGTTTATATTAAATTACACGCATGCGTTATAGGACGTGGTAATGTATAGAAATATGAAGTTTCGACCTTCCACTTTAATTATTCAACAATATGAATAATCGGATAATAAGCAATACATTATTGGTTGCGATATTCGGGGAAATTAATGAGCATATCGTTAATAGATAGAGGAAATCTTGAAGAATAAATTTGTTTTTTAACTTTTGAAAAATATTGATTAGATCAAAAATTATTAACAGTCAAATTTACAAAGAAACGTCAATTTTTCAATTTTAAAAATTCATAACTTTTTAAATATGCATTTTACGAACCAATGACAAGAGACCTTTTCGTCTTAAAACGGCCCAAATTACCTAAAAAAAATTTGTCCTGTTGAAAAAAAGCATTTTTTCATAATTGTTTAAACAATTGCGTTTTAAACAAAACCCATCCACTTCTCGTAAAAATAACCGGTACCATTGGATTCAGCGAGTCAAAATACATGGGATTACATGGTTTTTACCTTTTGCCTTCTAAGTGCATACGGAATCATACCCAGCTCCTGGACTAATAGCTATGAGGACATAACGCATCCTTGTTTCACGCCTTGCATAATGTTGAACGAGTCACTAAGTTTCCCATTTACCCTTACACTCGCTTTACTACCTGTATATATTGTTTTTATTGCTTGTAGGAGCCATCCATTGACTCCGTATTCTTTAACTCTTTTGCCCGGGGGGGGGGGGCGGCCCCCACGAAACCCTAAAGAGTCAATAATATATACTATTAATATTGTTTTCTGTATGATGCCTTCACACGTGCGTTGTATTTTGCACGCATTTCGTGAAGGCATATATGATAGCGAATGCGTGTCATAACGCTCGCAGTTACGTGACCATCATCCCGTGATGGCGAAATGAACCCTCTCACGCACGCACAGCATGATAATCACACAATGCGAGTGATGTAAGACGCACGATTGTTATCTGGGTGTACATGATCCTCCTGGCATAAATCCACTTTGGACTTAATTACTTACTTCATTACCTACATATTCGTAGGGTAATTTTCATTACCCTACGAATAAGTATTTTTGAGTATATTTTACTTACGGTACTTGGTAAGCTGATGCCTCTGTAATCACTGCAGTTGCTTTTATCTCCCTTTCTTTTGTATATTGGCACGATAACCGCTTTTCTACAATCGTCTGGGACTTCTCCTATATCGATACATGAATTTATTAATTCGCACAATCTGTGAGCTATGTATTCGCCACCGTATTTGAGCATTTCAGCGATAATACTGTCTACGCCAGCAGCCTTACCGTTTTTTAAGTTCTTAATTATATCTCTAACCTCAGTGACACAGACTTTTTCAATTGGGTTTTCTTAAAAGAGAAAAAAGAGGCAAAAGACAGCAGAAAAATGCTGAAGATTGCGAAAATAAACGATGTTTAAGAAAATTCCGTCATATGTAAACATTTGAGTATAGTCTAGGCATCTTCTACGAAAAAATTTATTTTCGCCTGGAACGGTTTCTTACTTACGTTATTATTGCCGTGACCGCTTTCCATAGGATATTCAACAAAAAATTTTCTGGTTAAAAATATCAAAAAAAGTGTTTTTTGAAGAGTCCTAACCCTTGACCTATAAAGGCTGGAATATAGTTTTTTTTTTACATTCACACATAATATCGTACATGAGAATTTTTTCTCTGTCATCCTTAACACAGATTTACCCACAAACGAAGTATTTTGAAAAAACTTAACACGAGTACTTTGCTCTGAAGAATACGTTAAAAGTGGTCAAGTTTGGGTGGCCATAACTTATGACACATTGAGTTTCTGTCATTGTTTTTTAGAATTATTCGAAATTGCGAACACCTTAATTAAAATCGAGAATATTTTTTCGTAAAATTGACAGGTTCTAAAGTACAAATATTAACTTCAGAATTGGGTTTTTTAGCCTGCTTTTTGAAAAAAATCAGGGTTCTTTGGAGACTTACAACTATGCGCCTATTGAAAGAAGTTTCTTCTTTTTTTCACTTCTTTAGAATTTTCTAAAGTTTGCGAAAGCAGTCTACGAAAACACGATTTTTTTTTAATTGTTCAAAAATATTTTTGGGAACCGTCGTAGTCATGTTTGGAAAATTTGAAATTCCCATCAGGACCCCTCAGTGAAACGCTTTAGAAAACGAACGCGGTGAAAAATTACCAGATGCCTGGACTAATGTGATGAGAGTTTTTAGATGGAAAATTATTGTTTTAGTGGCAATTTTAATACACTGTAATTGGCCTTTCTATATGTAGGTTGCTTCAAACCTTCCTTGCCACTCTGCAATAGTAAATTTTGGATTACAAAATAAATGGGAGGGTTGTTAATAAATTTTCTTCTCATATAAATCTCTGGAACAATTTAAGAACTCTGCAGGTATGAAAATGGGATGTGCGTTACTTTCAATACTTTTCACGTATACATTATATGGAAATAATTAAATATTCATAAAGCAGATAGTTATATCTTGTAGTCTTAAGAAATAATAATATTCTCTCCCTTTTCAGTTCTAAACTTATTTTAAATGAAACATTGGACAAAGCAACCACTTTTTAACATATAACAATTGAAACCTTCGTTACCGTATTGGTAAAAGTATAGGAAATATGATTTTTTTTTTGTTTTGGTAAAAATATCTAGTTTTCTACTCAGGAGCCGTGTATAAATTACGTGAGGAAATTAATTACGTGACAATAATTATTAATCGGAAAATCCCCTAATGGGGCATTATACCCTGTCTACTTTTTCGCCTCACATTAACAATGAAAGAATTGCAAGAGCCCACACTGTTGGAGAATATTCTTCTTTCTACCTGTAGGTTAATTAATATCAATTTTGTCGAATAAATATGTCCAAATTATAGAAATAATATTAAAAGTTGAAACTTTCAAGAATATTGTGTATCATACTTTACTGGAAAAGTAAGAGAAGAATAGTATATTGTGTTACAGCGGGTGAGGTCGCTAAAGGTTTGCTACGGAGTGACACACGATATTTTATGCAAAACCACCGCGCATGCGTCAGAAGAGAGAGCCAGGAGAGTGTCGCCACTTGGGCCAAAAGCGCATGCACACACTCCGTAAAAGTATCCTTTTACGACCGTGGCCGGCAAAATACCCCCTCCGACAAACGAGAACTTTGTGTCCCACAAACACGAACTTCGTGTCCCACAAACACGCACAGAAAGGTACGAAAACCGTCCGGTTTTGCATAAATGTATTTCTTGTTTATCAATTCGTTATTTAATATTATAGGATTTTCTTATTGTTATACTTTTAATATTTTTAAATTTTGTGTTAGAATCGCAATGTTGATTTTTTTAAAGTGTTTCAGTGAAACAATTTCTACACTTGAGCTCTCGAATTCAAACTCGCCCGATGCTCGAAAACGCTAAAAGCGTTGCCCCGGGTCTCTAGGAATGAGAATTCCAAGAATAAACATTGAAAACTGAAAAGAAACTTTTTTTCCTAATATTCAATAAGTGATTAAAACATAAATCATTACAACTCGTACAAATTTTATTGAGGCTTTTTGAAGTTGCGTACACATATAAAGTATACTCAGGGAATTCCTGCAAAATAATGAAAAGGTGAACATGAACTTTTGTTTAATAATATCCAATTGAAAATTAGGGCCGATCGGTAACCACATTTTTCTACTTTTGGAGACAAAAAGTATCGAGGCAACTTCAGATTTAAAACAACTTCCAGCGATAAAGTTGTTCTATACAGTTCAAAGAAAATGCCCGGAATATTTTAGATGAATTCATTGAAAATTGACTGAAATGTGTCATTTGTAGAATAGTACGATAGTCGGCTGAGTTATTGGACTCGAGAGCTCAACTGCACCTACGATAATGATACAATGTTTTTTGAGATTCAAGAATTCTGAATCAGACTAAAACCAAATTCAAAATCTCATTTAACGTCCAATAATCAAGTCAATATACAAAATTCCTGAAAATAAAACAAGAATTCAGCGATAAAATTTGGGCAACCACCACAAAAAGCTCCCATTGCAATTCCAACGTTTCAGTGCTCACACAGTACCCTTATCAACGCAAGAAAATGAAAACAGGTGGGAACAGCGACCAAGCGACGATGCTATCGCTTCCATACCTGAGATCTGAATGTGGGTCAATAGGCCAATACGTCACAACAAACAAGAAATAAGAGAAAGTCAAGACTCATGAAAACTAAATGTAATTAATCAAACTTGAATAACTTTTGTTTAATCTATCTAAAACAGTTTTTAAATTAATAGAGGACTTATTTTGTTTTTTAATATAAAGCATTTCCATGAATTCTCTCTTTCTCTTATTACTTTCACTATGTAAAATTTCAACATTATCCCAGTCAAACTCATGGTCGACATCAATAAACCCTCTCGTATGTCTAACAAGAACACTCTTATAACAACGTCCTAAACGAACATCACTTTTGTGCTCCTCCACCCTAGTATTAAGAAGTCTTCCAGTCTGTCCCACGTAAGTCATCTTACAGATTTTGCAAGTGATCTTGTAAACCACACTACCCTTTTCAAATTTATCTAAAGGATCTTTATTAAAAGTTATTATTGAATCCATTTTAAATGGTATGCGGAAAATAGTATGAATATTAAATTTTTTTAACATGAATTGAATAGTTTTAGAAATGTGACCAAAAAAAGGAAGAACAAAAGTATTAAAAGAACTATATTCTCTCAATTCCTTCTGATTATCTGTAGCTGAAATGTTACTTTGTTTGTTTTTGATTTGTTGAATTCTAATTGTGATTTGTTGCTCAACCAACTTTTTTGGGTAATGTTTCAGAAAAAGGATATTCCTAACAATATTCAAATTCTCTTTGTGAAATGAAATGTGGGACAAACCTAGAGCCCTGTCGACTAAGTTTTTGATGACTGCAATTTTGTTTTGAAAAGGATGCGCCGAAAAGAAATTTAAAATCCTACCTGAATATGTATTTTTCCTGTACCAATTGGTAATAATATTACCCTCCTGACCTTTAATTACTTCTACGTCCAAAAAACTGATTTAACTATTTTTCTCTATTTCGTGGGTAAACTGAAGTTTTGGATGAAAACTGTTAAAAGCATCAAAAACCGCCTGTAACTTTGCTAGAGGAAACTTTGCTGGATTTTGTTTGGCCCTTTTACTATCGGTATGTCAATGACACCTTGTTGTGTGTTCCTCTAGCAAAGTTACAGGCGGTTTTTGATGCTTTTAACAGTTTTAATCCAAAACTTCAGTTTACCCACGAAATAGAGAAAAATGATAAAAGCAGTTTTTTGGACGTAGAAGTAATTGAAGACGCGGATTCAACAACCGGTCGAGCGCTTGAAACGCGTATAAGTATTGTCCAAAGGGTCTAAGTAAGGTCGGAAAAATTTTGTCATCAAATCACGGAATAAAAAATATAGTGATGTAAAGGACATTAAACCGCGTATTTTTTGTTCAATTGAAATTTTTATTCAACCAACAGTTTTGGAGAAAAAAATCATTTACCGCTTTTACCGTCTCGAAAATTGAAACAAAACTGCCCAACATCCAAGCGAAGCCAATAGAGTCATTAGTGCTGGGTCGAATTTGTAACTTCAAATTTTCCACATGCGGGGAAGTTTTTCACAATTGAAGTTTCGAAAAACTTCCAGCGGAGAAGTTGTAGAATAGACTATGAAATAAATTTTTCCGTTTAGTCGGACCAGCTATGTTTATAACTTTGCTAGATGCGATTGTTTAAAGTGTCACGCCAAGTACACGCGTCGCGAGCTCCGCGACAAGTGCTTGCAGTACGTATATTCTTTGGTGAATTGTTTGTTTTCTCTGTTTTTTTTTTCATTTGTTGTCGTTCTTTGATACTTATTTTAATTTTTCTAGAGTTCCATTTCATCATCTTCGACAGAATTATGGTAAAAAAAAAATCTATAAAATAATAAAATAATTCAAACTACAGCTTTTTTGTATAAAATCGTATACAAATTTCCCAGTACAGATATAAGTTATATTTAAGATAATTTTGATTTCAAAAATAATTTAGTTAATTTATCTTATTATAATAACATAAATTTGCTTCGTGATACATATTTTCAAACATATTTTTCCGTACCTATTTAACCTCAAAAGTAATTATCAAAGTAATACTGAAAACTTCATCATCTTCGATAGAAATTAAGTAAACATATAAGTCTTTTTCAAAGTGTTATTTTGAATTTGTTACCGCTGAATATTTTCGGAGTTCTCTTGTTTTGACGACGCTTGTCACTTGTTTGTTTTTGTTTTGATCACTTAAAAACATCATTTTCCCCAAATAAGACATGAAGACGCTCTCCGAGTTTTTTATCTACGAAAAAGTTACAAACAGTTTTTGCGATTTGGTTTGCGATTCTATTTGATGTAAAATGTCTAGTTCAGAACAGTCTCAAAAAGGGCGTAAGCTTGCCAGAAACGAAGATTCTTGGAATAAAGGGCGATTTATATTATTTTATTGTTTTTGATACCTGAGTTTATTGAATTATTTTAGAATTATTAACTTTTCAGTATTATTTTGATAATTACTTTTGAGGTTAAATAGGTACTGAAAAATATATATATTTGAAAATATGCATCACAAAGCAAATTTATGTTATTAGAACTAGATAAATTAACTAAATTATTTTTGCACACAAAATTATTGTTGAAATTATCTCAAATATAACTTATGTCTGTACTGGGAAATTTGTATACGATTTTATACAAAAAAACTGTAGTTTAAATTATTTTATAGAATTTTTTTTACTAAAATTCTGTCGAATGTGATGAAATGGAACTCCAGAAAAATTAAAATAAGTATCATAGAACGATAAGAAATGAAAAAAAAACAGAGAAAACAAAAAATTCACCAAAGAATCTTCGTACTGCAAGCAGTCGTCACGGAGCTCGCGACGCGTGTACTCGGCGTGACACTTTAAACAATCGCATATTGCAAAGTTATAAACATAGCTGGTCCGAGTAAACGGAAAAATTTATTTCATAGTCTATTCTACAAATTCTCCGCTGGAAGTTTTTCGAAACTTCAATTATGAAAAACTTCCTCACATGTGGAAAATTTAAAGTCACAAATTCGACCCAGCACTAATAGTTATTAATTTTAATTAAACAAACAAACATTTGAACGTTCTTAATTACTCTATTGGCTTCGCTTGGCTGTTGGGCAGTTATTTCTTTATTTGTTTATACTCTCTCCCTTTTACGGGTTTGAGAGTCTTTACATAACCATTACATGTATTCTTACAAACAAGCCTTATACTATCTTATTAACTATTTTATACAAATTGTCTTACATTACTATTCTTATTTCTAAACGCTGGCGAATTTGCCCTGGGCTTCCGTTTCCTCTTACTATTATCAATCTCATAATTTGACTCTAAACCGCAACTCTACTTCGTAATTCTCCTTCTTTAGGAGTCATTTTTTGGCTTTTTCCTACCCTGTGGAACCAGCTCTCTCTCTCAGCTCTTCCAGCTTCTTCATCCATTCCTCTCCCTGACCATTTTCACTCAGAATCCATTTCATTCTCTCTTCTATACTCTCCCCTCCCCCTTCGTCACCTGTACACCTCTCTTCATCATTCATCCAGTACCTACATGCTCTAACACCCTCTCCCATTCTGAATCTTATCACTCTATTCCATTTGCTCTCCTTTTTAATCTTTTGAAGGTACTCTGGTTCCCCCTGCCTCTTCACCATTTTATACCAGCTATTGTACCTTGAATCAACGATTTTTTCCCATCTTTCCTCTTCTTGCCTTGCCTTAATATCTTCCTCTATTTCCTCCCACTCTCTACCTCTAACTTGCATACCCCACTCAAACCTCATTACATGCCTCTCTTCCTCCCATTTTGTTGCCCCTCCTCTCTTTATCCATAATCTCCCGGGCACACGCTTGTGCAATTTTGCTTCCTTCTCCCCTTCTTAGTTTCTCTTCGAAGTTCCATGCTCTTTTCACTTGCCTCACCACCATTTTTTCTCGACCTATTTCTTCCCTCAGCATATAACCTGGGCAGTTCCAACTTACTCTCATAACCCATCTCAAAAATCTCTCCTGCAAACTTTCCACTCTCTTATGCTCTTTCCATCCCCAAATTTCCACTCCATAGCTTAACACTGACCACACTAAGACATCAAACATCCATACTCTCATCTTCCAGTCATTCTTAAACCTTCTTTTTCCTATACCCCATACTTGTCCCATTACTTTACTCGCACATTCTAATCTCTTTCTCACCTGCAATTCGCTTCCTCCTCTCGTTTCGAACCAAAATCCTAGGTAGCAAAACTCATCCACCAACTCTATCACCACACTATTTATCTTCCATTCATACTCTAATCTTCCCCTTTTATTTCTGAAACACATCATCTTAGTCTTGTTCACATTCACCGTTAAACCCTTTTCTCTCATATATTCTTCGAACACTCTCATCAATAGATTCATACCTCTTTCATCATCCGCGACTAGCACTACATCATCTGCATATGCTAGTGAGTACACTTTGCCTGTTCCTAGCGTTGTTCCTACTTTTCCTTTCCTCTCCAACTTCTCCTCCAAATCTGCCAGAAGAATACTAAACAGAAGTGGGCTCAACGGACACCCTTGCCTGAGCCCCCTTCCTGTCCAGAATTCCTCTCCTTTCTTGTCTCCTATCTTCACCCTTATCTTACTTTCCACGAATATCTCTGTTATCCTCTCTATTAATCCTTCGTCTACTCCCCTCTCTTTCATGGATGCCCATAACACCCTCCTGTTAACTGGGTCAAATGCTGCCTTAAAATCGACGAACAGTGCAACTAGTTTCCCTTTCTTTCGCCCTAGGTTCCTATTGACGAGATAGTTGAGCACGTAGGTGTTATCTATGGTTCCCATCCTTTTTCTAAAACCCGTTTGATTGTGTGGTATACTTCCTTTTTCCTCCACCTGTCTTTCTAACCTCCTTCTCAGCACTTCCACATAAATTTTATGTCCCACCGACATGAAAATGATCCCTCTATATTCATCTACCCTTTTTCCCTCTACTTTCTTAATCAGCGGTACTACCAGCCCTGTCTTCCATTCCTCCGGCCACCCTTCTCCTTTCCATACCTTATTGCAAATCTTCCACATCTCTTCTTTCACTCCTATTCCCCCATATTTCAGTGCTTCATTTTCCAACCCATCCTCCCCTGATGCCTTATTTCTTTTTAACCGAACAATTGCCTCATTTACCTCTTCCCTACTAATCTCGTTTTCGCTTTCCTCGTCTCGCTCTACCGCTTTTCTTCCTTCTCCCTTCACCCTATTTTCCACACCTCCTAACAGCCCCTTGAAGTGCTTCGTCCACTCTTTCATTCCTATTTCTTCATTTATGCCCTTCCTTCCTCCTCTTTCCCTGTTTATCACTCCCCATTCCCTCCCTCCCTTTACCGCTTTCTCTACCTCTTCCATGTACCTTTCTTTTTCCTTCTGTCTTTTCTCCTTTATCATTCTTTCGTGCTCTCTCTTTCTCCTGTTGAGTTCTCCTTTTGTCATTTCCGCTTTCCTACATTTTCTTACACTTTCCTTCATCCTTTCTTTACTTTCCCTGCATTCATCGTCCCACCAACCTCTCCTAAACCCCTCTTCTTCTCTGGGTCTCACCTCTTCCCTTACTTTATCAATCACTTCTTTAAGATTTTCTAGCAGCTTGTCTACTCCTTCCTCCTCCAAACCTCCTATTTCCTCATTTTCTATTTTTTCTTTAAATTCTCTTAATTTTCCCTCCCCCCAAAAGCCCATTTTCAATTTATTTTCCCTCTTTCCTTCCCTCTTTCCCCTACCCCACTTTGGGCTACCTCCTCTCATTGTCGCAATCACTGGGAAGTGTTCTGAGCCTATCACGTCGCCAACTTCCATTTTAACCATCAACTTCCTTATTCTTTCTTCTGCCAGAATGTAATCTATGACGGTGTCCCCTATACCCACATACGTATATTCCCCTTCTTCATCCCCCTTGGTATTGCCGTTACAAATGAACCATCCCACCTTCCCAACAAGTCCAGAAACCTCCTACCCCCCTGGTCCGTTTCTTTTTGCTTCGAATTTCTTATGAACATCTCCTTTTCTCTATCCCATACCTCTCCTCCTTGTTCCCCGGTCCATGCATTCAAGTCTCCTCCTATTAGGACCAACCTGTCACCTTTTTCTTCTGTCCATTTCCTTATTGTTCTCCACCCTCCCTCTTCTCCTCTTCTTCTGTACACACATACTACATCCATCATAACTTTTCCTAATTTTATTCTCCTAACCATTGTTCCGTCCTTTTCTTCTCTATACTCTCCCTTTTCTTCCTCCACCACCAGTTCCTTCCTTACACCTGACACCATGCCACCCATTCCTCTCCCTTTTACATGCTCCTTTCTCGCTGCTTGCATCTTCCACTCATATGCTTTCGGTAATATTCTCTTCATGCCTTTCCATTCTTTCTCACCTACCCACGTCTCACTCATCATTATCACATCCCACTTCTGCAAATCTCCCCAAAATCCTTTGTCCTTGTTTTTTAGTCCTGAAACATTCCAGAACGCTACTTTCACGTCGCCCTTCTTGCATTTCTCACCTTTCTTCCTTACATTCAAGCCCTTTTGTCGTTTTGAAACCCCCCCGTGATACTTGCATTCCCATTTTCCTCTCTCTGGTCTCCTTTATTCACAACCCATTTCCTACCCTCCCTCAGATCTTCTACTTTATCGTCCCAAATCCATATATCTCCGTTTACCCATATCGTATCTCTCCCGATCCTTACTCTATTACCTTTACTCCTCTCGGTCCATGCCTTTCGCTCGATTATCCACTTTCTTCTCCTTTCCCGCCACGTCAGATCATCTTCGATTCTTTCTTTTCTTCCTTTCAATAACTTCTTCTTCTCCATTACTTCATACTTTTCCTCCTCACTTCCTAGTTTCACTAAAAACACACATTCTTTCCCCTCTTCCTTCCCTCCTAGTCTTTTTATCTCTTATACTCTGACTTGCACGCCGATGTCTCTCATCAGCTTCCCAATCTCATCCCCTTCCTTTTCCCTGTCCGCTTTCAAACCCTTTACTATTATATTCTTTTCCTCTTTGCTCTCTCTTCCCCCTCCATTCTTCTTCCAATCTCCATCAGTCTCAAGCGCCACCTTTCATTCTGCTCATGCATTACCCCCTCACACTCTCTCACTTCTTCCAAGCTCCCTTTCTCTTCCACTTTATGATCATTCCTTAGTTCTAGCTTGCTCACTCTTTCTTCTAACAATTTCATATCCCTTTGTCTATCCTCCTCATTCTCTCTCTGTCTATTTTCTATGCTTTCCAATTAGTTCCATACCTTCTCTTTCTCTCCTTTCCATAATGCATCCCATTCTTCCCACTTTTGTCTCACTTTTCTTACTTCGTCTTTTACCTCCTCCCCTTGCCGCTGCATATCATTCAGTCTTTCGCATGTCTCTTCCAATCTTCCGCAAGTCTCCTCTCTAAATCCCTTTATAAGAGCTTCTAATTTTCCCAGCATATTCCCTTCATCCCTATCTCTATCCGGTGTTCTTTTTTTCGTCTTAACTTTTTTAATTTCATTGCAATTCTCCGCGTCTTCGCCCACCCTTTCTCTTTTCCTTCTATCGTCTCCCGCTTTCTCCCCTTCGCTATTCACGCTCTCGCTACTAATCGCGTTTGCCGACTGTTGCCACCTATGTAACAGCTCTCTCGACCCCGAACTCCTTGATCTGTATCTTTCTAAATTGGTGGGCCTCCCGCGAGTCCCGCGTCTATGATCCCTTCCTCGACTTGACTCTGTCATTGCCACGGGGTTTAAAGGCGTAGCAAACGTTTCACCTGCGCTCCCCTCACCGCTTGCCTCGTCTACGATGCTACCCTCTCTCTCTTTACCGCTATCTCTACTCGCTTCACTCTTCTCACCCGATTCGCTCTGTCTCCTGGAAACGCGCTGTGGACTTTGCGTAACCGGCATGTTGCTGTGCCGTGTTAACCAACCGTTGTCTCAACTCCCTCTCTCCTGTCACCACCCTTCCCTTCGTCACCCTCTAACACAATTCCAAACTTTAAAAAACTTACTCAAAACTCACCCTCTTATCCTGTTTTTTTTTGGCAATGTGCGGCCACCTCTACTCCCTCTCCCTTCACACCCTTCGAACTCCTACCCTCTTCCAAAAATCCCCATATCTCGCCGAAACGAACCTAACCTCAAAATCACCTTCCGTCAATTTTTATCTTTTTTGAATAGATTCGCACTTTCTACCGCTCCCTTCATTCACACTTGCACCTCCACTCCAATCCCCTTACTCACCAAACCCTTACCGTACTCACTCAACTTTTCACTTCTCCCCTGCCAAAAAATGATTGCACTCGTAAAACACCGTGTAACCTCTATCGGTACTGGAAACGGAAGCCGTTGGGCAGTTATGTTTCAATTTTCAAATCATTTGCTCTTTTTGTATCAGAAGTATCGCGAGTTAAGTTTATAATAATAACAATAATAATAATAAATCTAATATGATATATAATATAATAATAAATAAATAATAATAAATAGGCGTAGAGATGTGGCGACCCCATCGCCCAAGAGCTCCGGCTCTTGCAGTCAGCCGCGTTGCTTTGGGCTAACTCCCCAATGCAACGAATTATGCGGTTACGACACAAGTATCGCGCAGTGCCACCCACAATAGGTCTCTCTCGGATGGAGGCCATGGTTCAGTTGGGAGTGGCAATGGGAACGAACCGAGGCGACGACCAGGCAACGACCCCGGACAAACGCGAGAACATCGATTTAAATGGTCGGACCAACTCAGGAGGGACCTTCTTATCTGTTGGCAAAGAAGCTCACCGGCGCGGAGAGGATTCATGAAGAGGT
>CAKNXH010081879.1:0-20055 GCA_932178445.1 Andricus quercusramuli
TGAAAATTTGTTTTTTCTGTTGTTTAAAAATTGATTTTTTAAATGTTTTATTCCTGTTTTTGGTAGAAAATTATTGGTTTGAAAATTAAATTATTTGTTTGCAAATTCAATATTTTGCTTCAAAATTTAAATATTTTGTTAAAACTTTGTTTTTTTGGGGGTAATAATTTATATTTTAATGGAAATACAAGTATTCCATTTTTGGTTGAAACTTTATCTTTTTTGTTGAAAATTCAACTACGTGGTTGAAAATTCATCTTTTTTGGAAGAATATTGGTATTTTTGTTGATAAATTCATTTCTTTGATTGAAAATTTCACTATTTTATTGTAAATTCGATTGCTTTTTTTTTATTCAAAATCAATTTTTCGCACCGAAAAGTAACTGTCCCATTTTTGGTTAAAAATTTATATCTTCCAGTTAAAAGTTCATTTCTTCCTTTGAAAATTAAACTATTTTGTCGGAAATTATATTTTTTATTTCATTGCAATTATTTCATTTTTGGTTGAATACTTATTGCTTTAGCTTAAAATTCGTTTCAAAAGTTGAAAATTGAACAATTTTCTTGGAAAGTTTTTTTTTTCTTGAAAAATTATCTTGTTAGTTGAACATTCATCTTCTTTGGTAGCAAGTTATCATCCTTGTTTGAAAGTTCATCTATTTTATTTGAAAATTCATTTCCTTGGTTAAATATTCTTGTTTGGGGTGTGGAGGGGTTAAAAATTAATTTTTTTCAACGGCAAACTTAAGCATAAACTAAAATTTTCAGTTAAAAAATGTATTTTGTTTAGTTATTTCTTATGTTGGAAGCTTAACTATTTTCTTGAAAATTTGTTTTTTATCTGTTAAAAAATAATTTTTTACTAAAAATATGACTAAGATAATTATCCGGGATTTTAAAACCGGAGTAAATTTGAAGAGGCAAGTCTTGCCTCTTCAAATTTCAAATTTACTTAAATGCTTTTGCCTGGCATGAGCATTTAAAATTTTATAATTGATTCAATTAAATTTCAATTAAATTAATTAATTCATTCAATTTTAATTCAATTTGATAATTAATTTAATTTATTAATAATTTAATTAAATTAATTAATTAATTTTATTTTATACTTTAAAATTTTATCAATTTTATTTTCATTAATTCTATACATTAAATTTAAAATGATAATTATTTATTATCATTTAAACTTTGCAATATTCGAAATGGATGAAAAAATAAAACATAAATAATAAGAAATGAAATCACTTGAAAAAGATGAATATTATTAATCTAATCTTAAAATCCCATATACGTTCCTGAAAGACATATTAAAAAATATTTCGGGACTTCCTTACATGCATGGGTATGTCAGGTGTCATTCGCGAAAACAAAAATCAACCCAAACCTCCTAATAACCCACGAAACTGAATCGTGAAGTCGGGCGAGCTCGGCTCGGCCCGAGCCACAAGTTCGTGCTCGTGCATTTTCGGCTTTACACGAAGCTGGTCTACGCAGCATGTAACAGAGATGACTCACCGACACGCTACGTTTGCATGTGTTGCTCCCTGATGGGAAAGTGGTGGGGGCCGAAAAACCCCACGTTCTGAAGATACTGTTTCCACGAGACTACAGGGAAAAACGGCTTGAGTTTTGGCCGCGAGGAGAAACGGTTTAGGCGTCTAAGCCGTTTCTGCCCTTAACGTATTTCAATCCGCTTTCCCTCTGGCGCTCATTCAAACCGTTGTTACGCTGAAGCTTTTCAAATTCGCTTTCGCTCCTCTACTAATTCCACACCGCTTTTACTCTCGGCCCGTCATATAATGTTCCTATTATTTTGTCGAGGTATTCCTTCTTGACTAGAGCTAATCTCGCATTGTATTTGTCACGGCTGTACAAGTATTTATGTAGTAGAAATTGGTTGTTATTGCTACGTCTATAGGTCCTATACGCTTTTCTCGTTTCAACTTTTAGTTGTTTACATTCTGCATTAAACCACTCTTTTCTGGGTGCAAACGTCGGCCCCCAATGCGAACCTGTTTTCTAATTAAGTATTTTGTTTCTTGGGCCGCATGCTGAATCGATATAACGAAATTGTTATATAACTCGTTGCTGTTACTACTATTGAAATAAAGGTTTGTTAATAAAGAGAAATATGAATAAAAATCTTTTAACTTTGTTTCATCCCACTTAAGGGATTCAACGTAAGTAGGCACCTTAGGAGTTATTTTCTCCTTTTTTATGTTTTCAAATTTAATTTTTAGAGTGACCATGAGGTGGTCTGATTTTTCTATTATGGGGTTTACATGGAGGTCTTGAACCAAATCTAAGGCATTTAAGCTAACCCAGAAAAAATCAATAACACTCTTACCGTTCTTAGCAGTAATATAAGTAAAGTTTGCAGGTGAGTCCGATATTGTGCGCCCATTACACAAGATAAAATTATTTACTTCCATAGTTTCTGTAAGCATTCTACCCCGTTTTTTAATTAAATCATCGAGAGACAGTCTTTCGCTAAACACATTAGTTGAGTAGAAAGTATCTTCGTCAAAAGAATTTAGGTTTTTTAGTCTTGCGTTAAAATCTCCTGCGACTATAAAAATTGCGTTTTCTCTGTAAGTTTCCGAGAAGTTAGCTAAAGTTTCGTGTAAATATTCAACGCAGAATTCTATATTCGCAGTCGGTGGCCAATAAGTATTACCAATTATCAGTATATTATTTGGAAGTTCTAACTTAACAAAAATCCAAAGATTAGAGACGTCTATTATAGTGGCTGATATAAAACTATCTTTTTTAACGAGAGTAATTAGACCTCCGCTACCTCTTCCCTTACTAAACTCCTTGATCGCGCAACTTGTAAAAATTAAATAATCATCAAGAAACTTAGGAAGTTTGAAATTGTCGGTCGTCAGCCACGTTTCCGCTAGACATATAATCGCGTTACTAGTAATACATTGAATTTGTTCATTGGCTAGATTGTAAACATTACCGTAACCGCTGACATTCCAGAAGCAGATACTTTGGAGGTAGAGATCCTCTCGAGAAGGTGAATAAATGGACATATTCTGGATATTTTCTGCAGACTCATTGACTTTTGTATTTTGGATTGTTGGATTCATTTGGTAATTGTAGACCCTCTGATTGTTACTAGCACTCCCGCTGCGAATGTGTTGTTGATTCGTGACCAGTCATTCATCCTCGGTATCATTCTGTATAGTGGCATCTTTTTCGAGTTGATCGTTTTTTGATGTGTTTGTTATATAAGGATCCATTGTACCATTTTCTTGCCTTCTAACCCTAGGTGGGGCACTTTTGGCAGGACTTTTGCCAGGAAGCCCTCTTTTACGTTTCAGATCGGTCCTCTTATCCGCTGGAACAGGGTATTTTGACGTATTATCACTAGATTGTGTTGTTTTTGACAGAACTTCTTCCGGTTTCATAGACTCAAGTTGTTCAGGGGTGTAATTTTTACTATTAACCCAGATTGTACCGTCTCTCACGCGTACATGGGCTCCAGATTCTTTTAGTTCGTTTATTTTTGTACGGCACTTACTGTAAATGATTTGAGTTTCCTTGTCCAGGTCATTGTTGATATAAATGTTTGTCCCCTTTAGTTTAGCTCGGTTTTCCATTATAATACTCTTGATGAATCCTCCTGTGAAACTAAGTAGCACAGGTCTATTGCGATCTAAGTTTGGTGTTCCCAGTCTTCGTAGTTGGTCAACGACATTCATGTCAATTGCGATTCCTAATTTTTCTTTTAGGAGAGTTTGAATGGTATTGAAAAGAGAGATTCGTGTTTCCTCAATGGTCTCGGGCAGACCACAAATGACAACATTATTTCTCCTCTTCGTTTGCTTTAATTGTTTTTACGTGTTCTCCCATCAATTTTGTAATCAAATTTTCTGTGTCTTTTCTGATGTTAGCCTGGGGATCTTGTAGGCTTTTTGCAAGGGAGACCTCAGTTATGTGTTTGTCCATGATTTTCCTCTGCTTACGCCATTGAGTGCTTAAGGTATTTGGGAAAATTTGTTGATTATGACACGCACACGTAATTCCTACACGCACACCACCTCTAACTTGATAACGGCACACACTGCGAGTACACAAACAGAGCGACACATGATATTGTGAGTCATTAGAATCTTGATTGCACGTGCAAAAACTCATTTAACGTTTATAAATCATGATCCACTCAACACATTTTCCAACGAGACACCTGATTTTGAAGAGCGTAAAAAGTCGATCATTTGAGTACAGTTTTCACCACACAAATCCCGGTACAACTAACAAAGAACATAATATTCGCGGAGCGATGAACGAACGTGCTTTCACTTTACCTGCCCGCTTCTAAAAATAAAAGTTATTGGTATGCTTTTATTTCATAGGTACTCCTTCTCAATCCCTAAAAAGTAGGGCAAGTTTCGATCCAACCCTCAAGTATGAGTTAAATTTTTCGAAAATGCAAAATTTCCCAATGTTAATTAAATGGGATTTTGAAGTACCCGGTGGCACGTGTTAATATTCGAATTTCGAAAAAAAAATTAGGGATTTTTTTTCTCCGGAAATGGAAATGGAAACTTTTGCGGGGACGGACTTGCCCTGTAGCTCGAAAATCGTTTCTTGGACCACCCTAATGCATATACTTGTTCTGCTAAAAACGATGTCCGAATGAATAATGTGTTTTCAGCAGTGAAATCAAATAATTATTACATTCTCATTGTAATGTAAAATATTCTCTTATGTAAAATTTGACTTAGTCGGTTTTCATCAAATCTCCACGTTTTGAGACCCCCTGAGTCAGAAAAAACGATTTTCCCGAAGGTGTCTGTCTGTCTGTCTATAGTCTGTAGTCTGTCTGTAGTCTGTAGGCACGATAACTTTCGAAAAAATAATCAGATTGGATTGTGCTCTGGCACACTTTTCAAGTGCCTAAAAAGAAAGAACATGTTCGTTAACCAGCTAATTTTGATCAAAATTTAAAAAGTAAGAGCATTTTGAAAATTTTTGAGACCATTCATTTTCAAGATTCAAAAATTCTATATAGGGCTATTTATAGTACTCAAAAAGTCGAACAATTTATCTCAATGACTTTTTTGAATTAAAAAAAAAATTACCGGAGTTATAGCATTTTCAAAATTCCATAAAACAAACGAAAATGAACATTTTAACCCGAAAAACGCAAGATGTGAAAAAAGGTCAGGAGGACAAAAACGTTTATTTTTGAACACCCTACAATATTTTCATAACAGCTTTTTTAATTTTTCGAAAAATCAAAAATTCAAATTTTGATCGCACAAAAAAATAATTAAAAAATAAAAAATTCCATTTTGCTGTCAAACTATGTGAGACACGATAAAATATGAATCAACAAAAATTGTGCACCTGAAAAAGATCTACAAATTTGTTGTTATTCACTTTTTGATATGACGCGTAGTTTTTGTTTTATTCGTAAAAAACTGTATTGAAAATAGAAAAATTAAATTTTTGGACGAATAACACAAGCTACGAAAAAAATGAGAAACATCAAATTTTTTATCCAAACAAGGGCTACAAATTTGTTATTAATCATGTTTCGATTGGATGCGTCGTTTTTGTTTTATTCGTGAAAATAACTTTGACAGTAAAAAAATCAAATTTTTGGAAAAACAATGCAAGGTACGAAAACAGATAAATGAACAAAAATTGTGCATTCAAAAAAGATTTACAAACTTGTAATGAATTTTTGTCGTAAGAGTATATTCAAAATGAAAAAAATTAACTTTTTTGGAAAACGGCACAGAACCGATCGTGGAACGCAAGGTTCAAATGATTTTCAAATCAAAAATCGAGCGCGAAGCGCGAGTGTCTGGATGAGAATGTGTTCTTTAAGGTCGATAGAACCTTAAGTAAATAAAGTTCATTTTCAGTCGAAAATAAGAACAAATTTAACAATCACTTCATATGTAGAGGCTTTGATAATTTTATAATGTTTGCAAATAAACTTTTTCTTTTCATCGAAATCGAACACGAAGTTCAAAAATCTAGAGGAACCGAGCGTAAAGCGTGATGTAAATACTTCCGAGCACGTAGCGCGAAGTGAATACATAATCGAGCGCGAAGCGCGAGATTCAATAGTCGCGCGCCCTAGTCGCGCTCAAACTTGCGAGCGAAGCGAGCCGCGCGCGAAGCGCGCGATGTGAATGTGCCCGCGAGGCGGGCAGATTTTTATGTTTATGACTGGGAAAGTATATTTTACAATGAAAAATGTATTTTTATGCATTTTCTTATTATTATTTGTTTGAAACAATGATTTGCATATTTCAAACATTTTAAATAAGCGCGCGCTATGCAGTAAATCAGAAATTTGCCGCAACACATGCGCAGTGCGGTTGGGGAGCAAGATTGGGGTGCATTTAATTGCACTGGAAGCCAATTAGCAACTATACCATCTACACCGCCATATTGAATAAATGTACAGCTAGCGGTTATATATGTCGATGGGTTGTGTTGAATGGTACCTAAGATGGCCGTATGGAGCTGGTATGCGCGAGTTGGACGAAAATGGAACTTTTTTTGGCTAGACCATGAGTGGGTTTGACCCTACACTTTATCGCATTCGCTTTCGAGAGTCAAGGTGGAGTCCCATGTGGGCAGAAAACGTCGGCGTAAAGCAGAAACTCATGAGAGTGGAAGAGACAAATAGATATGTCCATCTCTCTCACTCGCATTAGTTTCTGCTTTACGCCGACGTTTTCTGCCCACATGGGACTCCACCTTCATACATTGAACTACTTGATCGTCGCTCGCATTAGCTTTCGAGATTCATTGATTGAATGAATCGATTCGGATCAGACCTGCCAGACTGCGCTAAGGCGGAGTTTGCGTAGTGCGTTTGTGGTAGTGCCTATATTGACTAAATCTAAAATTCGAAATCCGCGCAAAATGATTAACCGATAAGGTTTACGCACTACACATGAAGTGAAGTTATACTTACACGCCTTGTCGGCTGGCTGACAGCCAGGAGACAGAGCGTGTAAATACACCTTTAGTTAACAGGTAAGGGCCCGAGCACAATGGAGACCCGAACCGGAAACCTGAACTCGAGCGCGTTCGGGCTCGAGTCTTCATTGTTCGTTACTTCAGGTTTAGGCTTAAAGTTTTTGGAGGGGTAGAGCCGACGAACACCGATCAGACCGACAAGATATCCAAGGCCAGTGTTGCCGATGACCGGAAAATTTCCCGGTTTTCGGGTAATTTCGATATTCTCGGGAATATTTCGGGAAATCTACAAATTCCGGAACGAATCGGAACAATCCATTTAGATTATGTTTATTAAGTTCAATTGAATGTTTTAGAAAATGTTTCAAAAAGTAATCATCAATCATAATGAGAATCTTTTATTTGTCAGTTTCTTTTATTTTTGCTTTAGGCGAACTTTGGCATTGTAGAATGTCACTGCCCAACCTTGACTGGGCAGGGTCGCTCTGCGTATCCAGCGATGGGTGGTAGTGGCATTCTACATGCCAAAGTTGGGATCACTGGTTGATACTTGAGTACCTGCTTGTAAATAATATTTATTGGATTAAAAAGTTTAAAGCTATATTTTCATTTAATTGAAGCAGATTTTTCATAGTAAATTAATGAAAATTATATATAAAGATGGGTAAAAACCATATTTTGCAATATGCTGATTTTACATGGTAAAAGAATTAAAATTATTCAATAAAAAATTTTTAAAACTATGCTGTTTGATAATTTCAACTGATTTTACAATAATAGACGAGATTCATTCAGTCAAAAATATTGTAAACTATGTTATTTTGCAATTTAAGTTTATTTTACAGTTATAAAATTTCCGGGATATTTCCCGGGAAATTTTAAAATCTGTCCGGGTAAAATTCGTTCCGCCGCTAGAGTGCGCCGGAACATTGTGTGGCTCCACTGCGGCAACACTGTCCAAGGCATATATACACGTATTAAATGATATACACGTATGCAATTTAAAGCTAAAGCGACTCAAATTAACCTAAAAAAAATCGCCGCCGGCCGCCCGCAGTAAATCACATTGCATGAATTTCAAGAACATACAGGTTACGTGTTCCTTTCACATACTTCAGGTTTCAGTTCTCATTGTGCGTTACAAAATTTCAGTTCAAGTCTGCGTTCGAATTAATACGACCCCACTAGACAAAGATGACGCTACTGTAAAAAAGGACAGACTTCTCTTTGGGTTCAGGTTTCGGGTTCGGGTCTCCATTGTGCTCAGGCCTTAACGCAGAATGATGGCGTTTACGACAATTCGCTCTGAGTTCGCTCTGAGCTCGAAGGGGAGCTCAAAGTCTTTTTCGGATATAATCTGACAGCCATGCAGTCTCATAAATTTCATTAGTTGAGCTCCCCTTCGAGCCCAGAGCGAATTGTCGTAAATGCCATGAGAAACGCAATATGAAGTTGTCTGAGATGCATGTCCTTTTTAGAAGAGGAAAGCTTGACCAAGCAGGCAAAGGAGAGAATGCGTTTTAGGAAATAAAATAGTTTGAAGAATGAATCAATGAATATTTAAAATTTTCAAAATTATATAACTTCTAAACAATAAACACTACCCGAATCGGGTAGTGTCACGCCTACCCCGAAAGGGAAATGGCTTAATCCCTCGTGAAAAGAAAGACCAACTTTAGATCACATTTAGACCAGTTTCAAACCACGTTTGGTCTTTTTCCGATCTTTTACCTTTCAGCCTATACCTGCATCAATTTTAGGGCATTGAAATAGACACCACTCTCTCTGTTAAATAAGGATAGCTGTCTGTATCAACAGACTAACTATACCTAAAAGTCCCAAAGAACCTGTGATGATTTATTATTATTTACGAGACCTAGAAGGCTTCAACCAGTTGCCGTTATATTTATGGAACTCTGTCCCTCCCTCCATCTCGTCATCTCTTTCTGTTGAAACTTACAAGAAAGAACGCCTCCTTTACAATCTATGACTCGTGATGCGCCTAATAATGATGGGATATTGGGGGTTCAAACTGCCGGGACAAGAATATACCTGCCTATACTGTGATCTAAAGTTGGTCTTTCTTTCCACGAGGGATGGTATACATATAATTTCTAAACAATTTTAGGTTGAAACACTACAATGAAAGGATTTTACATTGTTATTAGAACATTCAAATTCAAAAATCTCACTTATATATTAAAAATTAAAACAAATAAAACAATGAACTTTTGTAAGTTTGCATTCAGCACTCTGAAATTTTAATGATTCGAGGCTTATTTTATTTTAAATTATTCAATTGAAATTTGTTTATTTTTGAATATTTCATTTTTAATTTCTTATTTCAAATTTATTATAACATATATAGCGAACCTCAAAGCGTGTCCAGAGTTTTTTCAGAGAAATTTGTAAGTGTTCAAAATTATATTATTTTCAAACTATTTGAACTTGAAAGCAGTACAATTTAGTGATTATAAATTGTTTCTTGAAAAATATAAATTGAAAAATGTCATTTACAAATTAAAAATTAAAAAAAAATGAAACAATGCAAATTTTAAAGTTCACATTCAGCGCCCTGAAATTCGAACGATTCGAGGTTTATTTTATTTTAAATAAGTCAATTTTATTTAGTGTATTTTTCAATGTTTGATTTATAATTTTTATTTTAAATAAACAGTCAAATATTGCTAAATATTGAGACAAAATTTTTTTAATTAAACATTTTCAAACTGAATGATTAAAAAATGGAGTATTTTAGAATGCAATAATATTTGAATAGGATTTGAATTGAATAAAAGCATTTAATTATGAATATAATAATCTTTTTTTTTTTTGGAAAATTGAAAAAAGATTAGAAAATTCCAATCGGATGCAAACATTTCATTAATTACTAAGGCTTTCGAAGTAAAATAGTTCAATTTTTAACGTTTCCCAGATAATAAAATGTGCGCATGGTGCGCACATAGTTGAGGGTCAAAATGCGATTGCATTGTAAAGGATAATTCTTATATTTAAATGATATTGTTACTTGTAAAATTGAAAACAAATTAATTTTATACAAAGCTTTTTTTTTAAATTTGAGCAATGTGATTGTTTGGATACAAAATGTCCTGGAAATTAATTTTTCCAACTTATATCTTTGGGACTGAAAGGTTATCATTCACATTCTTCTGATCTGGACACTTTAAAGTGTCGACGTCCCTAATTAAATGAATGGGCTATAGCAAATAAACAAAATAAACACTATTCACGTGCATTCAAACTCACGAAATCCACTAAAGTCACCACATAAAACCGCCAAAGGAATGGGTGCATGCGGGAAGCAAGACAAGCAAAACCGCGGATTTTGCAGGTTACCGCGTGCCTCGACAGCGTACTACGCGTGAAACGATGAAAACACAGAGAAAATTAAAACCGTTGAGGAAACTCGAGAAATGATTTGAAACGAAGCAAAACGCTCAGACAAGACCGCGGGACGAGAAGACGACATAGAAGTCGCGGAGACACTCGTGGCGCGTCGGGCATTTCCGTTGGATCGACGAAGGCTGCCATATGGGGCATAATTTCTGAAGTGTACCCACCTCAAAAATGAAAGTTGTCCGATCGGGCTAAAAATTGGCCTAATTGTAGTCCTGTTAGATAGTACTCCTCACACCAAAAATTAATTTATTTTGATGATTATTTATCAAAGTGGAGGGGGTACAATTTACGGGGTTTTCAAGCAAAGCCTTACTTTCAAACGTTTGTAACTTTTGTCCTGTTGTCTGAAACAAAATTTTACCTTGAATATTTTCGATAGATTTTTTCACAAGCTTTCTGGTGGTGATAATTATTTTCATGAAAAGTCAAAATTTGACCCGAATTTTTGAAAATCAAAAATAAATTTGACTTTTTTTCAAATTTTTGTCGTATTTCTCAGAGGAAGAAAACTTCCTGAGTTGAAGTTTTCCATCTTCAGTGGGAATGAAAGCGTGATACTGTAATGTACCTGGTATCGTGACAGCTTTGTTCAATCTGGCTTTCAGCAACTCGGTGGCTAAGGCATGATTTTCTTTGCTGCTGAAAAAAATTTCGGTTTCCTTACAGTTACTCTTTGCCCACTGAAACAAAGCATGGGGAGTGAGTATGTGATGTTTCGGAGAACATTGTAAGCTTGATCGTGCTGCTTGTCTCTTTATATTCGCTCCAATACCATCACATGCACCCTTGCCATGAGATGTACCATGGAAGTGCCATTCAGCTTGGATACCAAAATCTTCTTCATGAGTTTGGAGATTAACAAAGCTACTCGTATTTTTAAAATGTTGCCCTGCACCATCAGTGACATAGTAGATTTTCTTTGGCCTGAAATGAGTTTTCAAATAATCTACTATTATCTTTTGATACTCGTGAACAGCTACCGTGTCATGAGCTAAGTTATCAGATATGATTGCGATACTTACATGCTTGAGCTCTCCATCTTTTTTATAATAAATCACGACAGTGAATATTGTAGCTTGGTCGTTATTCCAGTGGAATGATTGCGCTGCATTCTGAATTATGAAGGCGTAATTCTCAGCGAAATCGAAGCAAATCAAGAACTCCCCAGGCAATAAATTTTCCTTCAGGTTTTTGAAAAAAGATGATTGCTCCTTTGAAATGAAGTGATGAGTTTTTAATTTCAACAGCCTTTCACAGAAATCATCTACGAATTCATCAGTATCCATTACCAGAGTCTTTAGAGTACATCTGTCGGTCTGTAGCCAAATTTCAAACCTCACTTCATTAATACAATGTTCATCAAAAGCTTTTGTGATGTTATCTTTCAAGTTTGCAGTACCTGGACAGTTTTCACATTCTCCTAAATGACAGGAACTTGAAGAGTCAGGACATACAATAGCATCCAGGCAGTCGTGATAATTTGTGAGCACCATGTCAGTATCCTCTGTTAAATGTGGAATATTTATTTCATTCAACATCAACTTGACATTCTCATGATGCACGCAAACGCACACATTATGTGTGCCACAACTTCCTTCTAGAACACTTATTGTACCTGCATTCTCACTTATAATTTATAAAGCATATTCCCAAACAATTTTACACTGATCGTAATGCAGGCCTTGTTAATTCAGCCTGGCAATGCAGAGAGCAGTTATTCTAGTAGCATATAATATTACTTAAGTTGAAAAACTGGCACTAAAGCGTTGCACAAAGATCATCGGCGTGACTCTTCCTATTACGGCATCTTGTTCACGTATCGTTCTATTACTCAAAGACGAATTAATTTGCCACGCTGAAAATTAGAGGTCTCATAGGAAAAAATCTCAGCTTTCTTTCAAAACTATTTTAAAGAAAAAAAAAAAGTGCCGAAATTTGAAAAAAAGTCAAATTTATTTTTGATTTTCAAAAATTCGGGTAAAATTTTGACTTTTTTTGAAAATCGTTATCACCACCAGAAAGTTCGTGGAAAAATCTATCGAAAATATTCGAGGTGAAATTTTGTTTCAGTCAACAGGACAAAAGTTACAAACGTTTGAATGTAAGGCTTTGCTTGAAAACCCCATAAATTGTACCCACTCCACTTTGATGAATAATCATCACAATAAATTAATTTTTGGTGTGAGAAGTACTATCTAATAGGACTACAATTAGGCCAATTTTTAGCCCGATCGGACAACTTTCATTTTTTAGGTGGGTACACTTCAGAAATTATGCCCCATATGTATTATTCAACGACAGCGCGCGGGTTTTAAATGCAGCTTTCTTCATTCCTCTTGGAAATAGTAAAAATACATGTGAGTCCATTGAATATTAAAGACGTATTTTTTAAATTCCTTACCAATTTGATTTTAAACTTTACACAATACAAAACATGAAATTCAAACTACAAATTGAAGTTCCGCAAATAAAAAATATTTGAAGTTGAAACATAATAAATTCCATAATATTATTATTATAAAAATTATGACACTGCGATGTAAGAATGTTACTTGGTGTAATAATTTTTTAAATTATTTTCTGCAATACCCACCTCAAAAATTGACTTGACGTTTTCATACTTCTAAATTGTGCTTAAAGGAATTTATTTGAGCAGACTGTGTGCGAACAATTTTCACGAATGCGCAGTTTGAAGATGGCTTACTTTAGGCACTGGTGAAAAAGCTGCGCATGGGCACTTTCGAAATAAGGTACTTTAGACACTGGCATAGGTAACTTTGAATACTGGCGTTGGTATCTTCTTGAAATAAATTTAGATTCAACTCGAGCAAATCTCTTAATGATTGCCCACGGCAAAAGAGCATAGGCGCCGACATTTTTTTGAATAATTTTTTCTTCAAAAATTTTTTTTAACACATTTTTTTTCAAAAATTTTTGTTCACAAAAATCTTTTCTTCAACAAATTTTTATTTCAAACATTTTTTCTTCAAAATTTTTTTCTCAAACATTTTTTATTTCAACATTTTTTTTCAACAAAATTTCTTTACTTCACTCTATGCAATATAAAATTAGTGGTTTTCGTTACCTCCTCCTAAAAGAACTTCTTTGGACGGGCGTTGCAAAAAATAGCGTGTGATACACGTGCGCATTATAGTTTCAAAATGAATAAAATACATTGCACATCAAACAATTTTACAAATGCATTCAATAATGTTAATACTACAAATTTCCTAATTTATGCTTTCGATCAAATTGGAAATGTTTCAATTTTTATGAATGAACCATTTTAACAATAATTCTAGTTGAAATTATAGTAATAATGAGTATTAATATTGAAAACTACGATTCTTATGTATTCATGCTATGAACAATGCATCTCACGAAGTGCGACGCACGTGCGCCGCAAATCATGCCTATCACGAAGTGCGACTCATATGCCTCGCACGTGCGTGCCCTTTACAGAGTGCAGCGTATATGCCTCGCATGCCGTGCGGGTAACGTGCCTCGCACGATTGGTATCTGGGAAAAATCTATAAATTATTTAATTATGAACAGATTCATAATCGTCTTATAAAATCAATGTTATTATTATTCTATTGTTAAGAGTCGAGCTATAGTGCAATTTAAAAAATAAATACTTAATTTATATTTCCAGTTTATCAACTCAACATGTTTCTTGGTTTCTTTTTTTTTGTCAAAGTTAACCCGTGCCCCTGAGCCTTTGAAATTAACATGGGGTTTTAAATGGGAAAAACTTGATTTTCGAAAAATGGGGAAAAAAGCTACTTGTTATAAACTTTTTGTGAATCAAAGTATCAAAACCTCTTAACGCATGTTCAAAGAATAATTTCCACCCAGTAAGTTTTAATTTTGACAGCCCACCCCCCTTTCAAGCTATTGTTATTGTGCTTGGAAAGTGACCCAAAAACTGCAAAACAGCAGTTTTCTATTAAATTCATACTAAAAACGGTATTCTTTGGATTTTGTCAACAACTATTATTTTTAATTGTCAAGGGACGAGTTTCCAGGTATTTTGTGAATCATTTTTTATCATTCAAACAATTATTATTTGTTTAAGAATTATATTTTTCTTAAATCGTAGAAAATTATTGTTTTCGGGATATAAGTCATAGATTTTAATTTTACAGAGCTAGAATATACCTACATTGGATAGTTTATAAGAGAATATAATACACTACTATGCAAAAGTTCCTAGACCTATCTTATTCAATACTTTATAAAAGCACTCTGGTTTAAAAAATATTCAACTCTAAATTTACTTCCAATTACTACACGAAACCTGATAAAATTATACGCCCAATGATCTTAAATTGAAAGCGATATATTAATTTTATTAGAAGTTATTAAAAAAATATAAATATTAATGTTTCCGAAAAATGTTAATAAATCAAAAAGCAATAAATATTTTGTAATCTCTTTGCACTAGTTTTAAAGATAATTTTCTCAATTATTTTAGTGACTTGATAAGGTATTTCTAGAATTTTTCCTTCGATGCAATCAAAACCTAAGCTTAATTTAAAGAACTTATCAATATTAATATAAAGTCAGGTTTTCATAACTGAATTAAAACAAATTAATAGAACAGTATTCTAACAGACTTGCAGAAAATTATCTTCAAAATTAGCGGAAAAACAATAAAAAATTGGTTATTTCCGAATTTATTGATATTTTCCGGAAACATTAACATTCGACGTTTTTTCAAACAACTTCTAATAAAATTAACACATACTGGCTTTCATTTATGCCCATAAAATGGGTAATTTTATCCCTTTTTGTGCAATAATTGAGAGAAAATATACAGTTTATTATTATTAAAACTAGGGTGCTTGTTCAGCCTATTGGAAAATAGATGTCCAGAAACTTTTGCACGACATTACATATAAGAGAAAATAAATTTTTATACTCCTACATGCGCGTGAGTTATTACTTGCTTTGTGTAAGATTTCAATTTCAGTTAACGTTTACCGAAGATGTTTACACATAAATCTGTCTTGGGTTGTAGTTTAGGACGCACGTGATGTTTTATTTTTTAATTTGCAGGACTTTATAAAAATTGTAGGAAAAACTGGATTCATTGAAAAACATAAATTTGCAATTGAATGAGTTGAAAATTGAATATTGTTCTTTACTTTCCTTCAATATTTAATATTTAATATTGCATTTAATATTCTTCAGTTTTGAACGTATTGACAATGTTATTGTCAAATCAATTATTGTTCACTTTTCAACACTCAAAGTACAGATCCACTTTTAAAATAATTCATTTATTTAAATTAAAAGTTGATAAAATGAAAATGTTTTTAGCAAAAATTGTCCATTTCAAACGCTTTTCATTTTTAATTGTTCAAGTCTTCAAGATTGCATTTTAAAATTCTTCAAAATAAAAATGTACGCTTAAAAATGAAAACCTAAAATGATCATCAGTTTATCATCATTCAGTTTAAACCAATGCAAACTGAATCATAAATGGAAAATATATCAATTCAACTAATTATTTAGAAAACTGTCGAAATCGAACTTTGACAGATTTTCCTTCTAAAACTTTATAAAATTATTGGTCCAAAATTAAATTTACTGTTCTTTCCCGGTTTTCCCGGCCTAAAAAAATGCACCGTCATTTCCCGGGTCAGCTGCCATCCTGAATTTTTGAGTCTATCTTTGTCCTTTCAAAATACGATACTTAGTTTTTTTCTTTTTCTTACTTTATACGTGTTAACTCCAAAATTATAATTTTCATGACATTTATACGATATCAGCTACGACGCTGGATTAATCATTCATAGAATAACATAGTTAATTTAACTTACAAGCTCAAGTTTTATGAAGAAAAGTTTTCATAATTTAATGTGAATTTGACGTGAATTAAATTTTAAAATTACAGGTACTGCCGAAGGAAAAATCACTGACAGCGAAGAGGGCGAAACGGTTTCAAATGGTTTGTGGTGTTTCATATCGACGGACACGTTTTCAAAGCTTCCTCCTATTTATGAAACAGAGGTACGTTTGCAATGAAATGTGTGTCTTATTATATTAATATAGTTTATTTTATGTTATTCTTCTGTAATACTGAAACTGTAAGTAAAACAAATTAATTTGGAATCAAAAAAAGAACGGGTTTACAACAAAATAGTTGAATTTTCAACCAAAGTGATCACTTTTCAAATAAAATGACGAAGCTTCTACTGGAATAATTGAATTTTAAACCAAACAAATAAATTTTTAACTAAAATTATGAATCTTTAACTCAAATGATTGAATTTTCAACCAAAAAGATGAATACCAGAATATCCATTCACACCTTCGGAAAATTCAATTTAATCTAGTAATAGTTTAGTTATATTCTAAAACTCACTGAAAGTTTATTAAAATATTACTAGATTTCACTGAATTTTGCGGAGGTGTGAATGGATATTTCGATACATTGGTTGGTCAACGACCGATTGACTGAAGGTATAAAAGAGCCTTAATACTCACACAATTAATACTGTATTAACCTAAAATAGCAGAACCCTGGAATATGATCGGAAAATTGTTATGGGCCTATGATGATTTTCATATAATGAATTTCCTATAATTTTTTCGCTATTATATGAACAATTATAGAAGAAAATCTTAGGAAAAATTATAGGAAAATAGTTATACGAATGAATAATAAAAAAATATTCAAATAATTAGTTCAAAATGTAGAAGTAAAAACTAATGATTTATATTGAAACGAAACTTTTTTCAATATGTCAATTCTTTATGTACTTTTGTGTGAATTGTTCAGATTACTACATTATTCATTTATACTTTCTTCTATTTTTGCCGTTAATTATTTTAATATTTTAAAATTATTTATGTCTATAATTAGTTTCCTATACTTTTTTCGATAATTATTTCTATAATTTTTCCTATAATTATTCATATAATTTTTCTTATAATTATTCCTATATTCGCGAAAAAATTATAGGAAAATCATTGTAGGCCTATAATGATTTTCCTATTATACTTTTTCGTAAGGGAAAAGTAAAGAAATCTTCTAAAATATTTGAAATATCCTTTATGAAATTACAACTGTAGAATCTCGAATCATGAGCTTATATCATTGAAAATTATATGTTGCTAAACTTGTATGTTTATTTAATTATTATATATTGTAAATTCATTATTTTATACGAATATAAGGTGTGAATATGTTTCTCTTTGTACAATGAGAGATATTTGTAGCATTTACGTGCATGTATATACGAATTATAAAAACTGATTTTATCATAATACAGAATGTGATATCGATATTTGGCATTAATTTATTTGTGCTTTGAGACCCCAAACAACCTACTTTTTTATTTTCAGGCAATGGTACTTCACTTCATTTGCGTCAAAAGGTAAAGTTTTTTATGTGCATTGAGAGGTTATGTTACCCATATTTCTTCTACATTACAGGGATAATGAGTTACATGTTTTTGAATATTTTATATTATCTAGTACATTATTTTCGAACTAATTTCATCGATTTATCAATTGTACAGTTACTCCATCTTTTACTTGAAATTCTCTATCATGACATTTACGTCCTTTCAAATATACTAAATTCTCGCGCGTTAACTCATCCAATATGGCCCCCGGTGGTAGCATTCTTCCTATTGGTTAACTTTGTTTTAGTTGCGCGTGGCTAGACCGTATATTTTTAGATCATGCCTTCCACTCTCTTTGATACTCTCGGGTTTGCAGCAGTCCAATAACCATTCCTGGATGCCTCGCACTCAATAACGTTCGGACAGCACCAAACCGAAGCTTGCTTGCATGATACCATAAGGCAGGGGCTCGCTTAAGGGTTCGGGGTGGTGGTAAATTCTGACGCCATAGAATAGAATTTACCACCACCCCGAACCCTTATAGTGGAGTGGAGACTCTTGGTGGGAGAGACGAAGGGAGCGATCCACACGTTTTAATGGAGCTGGACTCGAGAAATTTCCCCTCGATGACGACCCCTGCTATAAGGACGTTTAGTGCCTCTTACTTTAGTATCCAGTATATCACATTGCAGAGAGAAGCTGATTGCTGTCTTGGAAACCAGGGTTCAATTCTCGGCAACTACGTATTTCATCTAACTCGACTTTTTCTGTTTCAGCAAATATCATAATTCAGTGTTTAAAACTTACTGAATATATGTATGTATAATATATAAATAAATGTAAGTTCATAAAATGAAAAGCGACTATATCGACCCGTCAACAGCCGCTGCTCTGTGTCCTTGTGAATTGCTTTTGGCCGATCATTCTTTACTGTTGCGAGTATAGGAACGATTCCTATTCTGGATTGGACTCCACCCTGCCGATGAAACAGCACTGAAACGGCACTGGCGAACGGCACTGGGCCGCCAGTGCCGTTCCAGTGACTGTGCTGATTTCGGCACCAAAACGGCACTCAGAGTGATGCGACGGTCATATAATGGTTCTATTGTATTCGTCACGTACCGGACAGGCAGAGCGGTTTACAGTAACACTTTTAATTTATGAATTTTTTAATGATATATATTATATACTTATAAATTATATACTAATTCGAAAATATTGTCTATTTTGGCGTATCTTATTTCATTTACGAGATACATTATATTCATTCCAATTTTAAACTTTTCAAACAAAAAGTTAGATATCTGAAATTATCTAAACTCGTAGATTCTGAATTTCTAACTTTCGCACAGGTAATTACAAAATTTTACAAATTTTACTTCTTAATTTTTAATCCCTTTCAGCTGGTCTACTTGGTAGCCTATTCGCACGTATAAAGGGAACTTCTGCAGGCATTTAAAACTGAAATCTGAGTAGCTTTAAACGAGCAGCACTGAAACGGCACTGCGGGCAGTGCCGTTTCAGTGCTGTTAAATCGGCAGGGCGTGGAGTGCGCTGGGGAAGTCAGACCGTCGACAAGCTGTAATCTCTTCACGGAGAGGAGTTAACCGCGACCGTTACTGCCAAGTCCGCTGCCGTCGCGCAGAACTTGCGAGTGGGAGGGAGGCAGAAGCTGTTGCTGCGCTCGCATACACCATTTCGGGCGAACCTTAACCGTTCTGGAGCGTGACCGTAATACGCAGCGTAGCTATAGTTACTCCACTCGCAGTGATAGGTACGGTTTAAACCGCAAGCATGACTGCGCGCACCGTTTTTTTCGATGTGGGTAAACCTGGAACTACCACTTTGCCCAGAAAACGTAAGACCTTTGCCACAATTAAGGGCTCATTGAAGGCTCACTTGGTAGCCAAAAGTCAAATTTTGGGCTCTGCCACTTACACGCTTAACTCACAAACTAACAAACAATGACTCGAAAATATAATAAATTTCGACGTTTGTGACAGCGAGACAAAAACATTCGAGTACGCGCGACGACGATCAACTGATATCATTAGACTTCAGACTGTCCAATCCCATTACGGTGGTAACCGCAACGGCTCGGGAATCTGGCAGTAACTGTTACTGCGACGGACGCAACAGTCGCTGCAAAATCTTTTACGGTGGCGCGCAGTGACTATCACGGTGTAGGAGTAATATTTCCGTCATCAACCGTCACCGTCGCTGCTCAGCCACAACATGATTTTTCTGCAGAACTCTTGTGGTCGGCGCAGCAACGGTTACGGTGAAAAATGCCCCCGGTCTGGTTTACTTCTCTCCGTGT
>CAKNXH010081879.1:30055-45331 GCA_932178445.1 Andricus quercusramuli
TATACAGGGTGTCCCAGACTCAAGTGTCCGGACTTATATAGCCGTATAAAAATGAAAAAAATAAATAGAAAATTCCTTTTCCAAAAATCAGTTGGAAGTTTTAGTTTTTTAGTTATAAAACATTTAAGCTGGACCAATCAGGAGCGCCGTATAAATAGCCGCATGTGCGTGAACGGGATTCCAACGTAGTGTTCTCCCGTCGCTAACCCCACCTCTGCGCTCACTTCTATAACACTGCGTTCAAATCTGGTTCACGGACACACGGCTGTTTATACGGCTCTCCTGATTGGTCCAGCTTAAATGTGTTATAACTAAAAAACTAAAACTTCAACTGATTTTTGGAAAAGGAATTTTCTATTTATTTTTTTCATTTTTATATGGCTATATAAGTCCGGACACTTGAGTCTGGGACACCCTGTATAGGTGTAAGGTAGATAGGTATATAGGTATAAGGTATAGATATTTTAGATTGATCTAGAATTCTCGTGTTATTTATTTAAATGACACGTTCGTGCCGCAACACTGCTCCGAGCCAGGTTGCTGATCAATCTCTCTAGCGATCACCCCATGTGAAGAGCCTCACAAAATTGTTATGTGTGGTTCCCCACTTGGGCCCATTAGTATCCAAGGTCTTTATTTCAGGCGTCATTTACTCTACTCACATTCTTTTTATGGCTTCTTATGTCTCTACAGATTAGTGTTTCATTCACAGATTCTAACCATTCATTCGGCGGTCTACCTCTGGGCATTCTGCTATTTACTTTACCTTTATACACTTGTTGTGCCAGTCGTTCATCTTTCATTCTTACAAGATGAGCGAACCATTTTAACTGTTTCCTTTCCCATATGTCAACTAGTGTCTCTCCTGTACCACATTCTTTAAGGATTGTCTCGTTTCGGACTTTGTCCATCAGTATTTTCCCGGATATTGTGCGCAGAGGTTTCATGTCAATTGCGTTAATTTCACTCCTGTCCTTTTCTTGACAGGTCCATGTCTCGCTACCGTATAATACATTCGGTACGAATACAGAATCGTGTATGGCCATTTTAGTGTGTTTTTAATATGTTTTTATTTCTGAGAATGGACCCCGCTCTACCGATAACCTGCTTACCCTTATTTACGCGCCTATCTAACTCTCCAACTATTTTTTAGTCGCTAGTGAATAGTCTATCCAGATATACGTACTTGTCGACTTGTTCTAATCTGTCATCATTTAGGACAATGTTGCACATCGTTTTCTCACTTTTTTTCTCAAACACCATGATTTTTGTTTTATTTACGTTAATTTTGAGGCCCATGTTCTTCCTTCTTGTATTTAGTTTGTTCAACATTCTCTATAAGTCTTCGATTGATTCTTCTATAATAACCTTGTCATCTGCGAAAGCTAACCCACGTACCTTCACAGTTTCGAGATCTACACTTTCTTCGTCGAAGAGGGCCATTCTTAGTTTATCCATAAATATGATAAATATAGTCCGGGAGCTGGGTATGATTCCGTATGCACTCAGGGGGCAAAAGGTAAAAACCATGCAATCCCATGTATTCTGACTCGTTGAATCAAATGGTACCGGTTATTTTTACGAGAAGTGGATGGGTTTTGTTTAAAACGCAATTGTTTAAACAATTATGAAAAAATGCTTTTTTCCAACAGGACAAAATTTTTTTAAGTAATTTGAGTTATTTTAAGACGAAAAGGTCTCTTGTCATTTGTTCGTAAAATGCATATTTAAAAAGTTATGAATTTTTTAAATTGAAAAATTGACGTTTTTTTGTGAATTTGACTGTTAATAATTTTCGATCTAATCAATATTTTTCAAAAGTTGAAAAACCAATTTATTCTTTAAAATTTCCTCTATCTATTAACGATATGCAATGTCGGATTATCAATTTGGAAGCCTTTGTTATCGCAATTTACAAGTAGCACTTTTTACGCGCGGCGCAGTACGTGCGCAATAGAGGCCTGGCGCTCGCAACTCGCCCGTTCATCACAAATGAAATTTGTCTCGGCTTATCGTAACTAATTGTTCATTTGTTAATTTTATAAAGACAAGATTCACATAAATTGAAATTATTAACAATACATCGAAAAACATAAATACCTTATGTTGTATAATATGACAAAATAAATAAAATAGAAAGATGCTTGTTCTACCTTTCTATTCCTTAGGAACATTAAATTTGTTTTTACATGTATCACTTTTCTTACATAAAAAAACGCGAAAATATTTGAATATTTAAAAATAATCGTACATATTTCTGTGAAACATTGAACTACGGAATATCATATAATAATATTATATCAATATCAAATTGGATTATAAAGATGGATTGTAAAATGCATTAAAAATTATGTTTATATTAAATTACACGCATGCGTTATAGGACGTGGTAATGTATAGAAATATGAAGTTTCGACCTTCCACTTTAATTATTCAACAATATGAATAATCGGATAATAAGCAATACATTATTGGTTGCGATATTCGGGGAAATTAATGAGCATATCGTTAATAGATAGAGGAAATCTTGAAGAATAAATTTGTTTTTTAACTTTTGAAAAATATTGATTAGATCAAAAATTATTAACAGTCAAATTTACAAAGAAACGTCAATTTTTCAATTTTAAAAATTCATAACTTTTTAAATATGCATTTTACGAACCAATGACAAGAGACCTTTTCGTCTTAAAACGGCCCAAATTACCTAAAAAAAATTTGTCCTGTTGAAAAAAAGCATTTTTTCATAATTGTTTAAACAATTGCGTTTTAAACAAAACCCATCCACTTCTCGTAAAAATAACCGGTACCATTGGATTCAGCGAGTCAAAATACATGGGATTACATGGTTTTTACCTTTTGCCTTCTAAGTGCATACGGAATCATACCCAGCTCCTGGACTAATAGCTATGAGGACATAACGCATCCTTGTTTCACGCCTTGCATAATGTTGAACGAGTCACTAAGTTTCCCATTTACCCTTACACTCGCTTTACTACCTGTATATATTGTTTTTATTGCTTGTAGGAGCCATCCATTGACTCCGTATTCTTTAACTCTTTTGCCCGGGGGGGGGGGGCGGCCCCCACGAAACCCTAAAGAGTCAATAATATATACTATTAATATTGTTTTCTGTATGATGCCTTCACACGTGCGTTGTATTTTGCACGCATTTCGTGAAGGCATATATGATAGCGAATGCGTGTCATAACGCTCGCAGTTACGTGACCATCATCCCGTGATGGCGAAATGAACCCTCTCACGCACGCACAGCATGATAATCACACAATGCGAGTGATGTAAGACGCACGATTGTTATCTGGGTGTACATGATCCTCCTGGCATAAATCCACTTTGGACTTAATTACTTACTTCATTACCTACATATTCGTAGGGTAATTTTCATTACCCTACGAATAAGTATTTTTGAGTAAATTTTACTTACGGTACTTGGTAAGCTGATGCCTCTGTAATCACTGCAGTTGCTTTTATCTCCCTTTCTTTTGTATATTGGCACGATAACCGCTTTTCTACAATCGTCTGGGACTTCTCCTATATCGATACATGAATTTATTAATTCGCACAATCTGTGAGCTATGTATTCGCCACCGTATTTGAGCATTTCAGCGATAATACTGTCTACGCCAGCAGCCTTACCGTTTTTTAAGTTCTTAATTATATCTCTAACCTCAGTGACACAGACTTTTTCAATTGGGTTTTCTTAAAAGAGAAAAAAGAGGCAAAAGACAGCAGAAAAATGCTGAAGATTGCGAAAATAAACGATGTTTAAGAAAATTCCGTCATATGTAAACATTTGAGTATAGTCTAGGCATCTTCTACGAAAAAATTTATTTTCGCCTGGAACGGTTTCTTACTTACGTTATTATTGCCGTGACCGCTTTCCATAGGATATTCAACAAAAAATTTTCTGGTTAAAAATATCAAAAAAAGTGTTTTTTGAAGAGTCCTAACCCTTGACCTATAAAGGCTGGAATATAGTTTTTTTTTTACATTTACACATAATATCGTACATGAGAATTTTTTCTCTGTCATCCTTAACACAGATTTACCCACAAACGAAGTATTTTGAAAAAACTTAACACGAGTACTTTGCTCTGAAGAATACGTTAAAAGTGGTCAAGTTTGGGTGGCCATAACTTATGACACATTGAGTTTCTGTCATTGTTTTTTAGAATTATTCGAAATTGCGAACACCTTAATTAAAATCGAGAATATTTTTTCGTAAAATTGACAGGTTCTAAAGTACAAATATTAACTTCAGAATTGGGTTTTTTAGCCTGCTTTTTGAAAAAAATCAGGGTTCTTTGGAGACTTACAACTATGCGCCTATTGAAAGAAGTTTCTTCTTTTTTTCACTTCTTTAGAATTTTCTAAAGTTTGCGAAAGCAGTCTACGAAAACACGATTTTTTTTTAATTGTTCAAAAATATTTTTGGGAACCGTCGTAGTCATGTTTGGAAAATTTGAAATTCCCATCAGGACCCCTCAGTGAAACGCTTTAGAAAACGAACGCGGTGAAAAATTACCAGATGCCTGGACTAATGTGATGAGAGTTTTTAGATGGAAAATTATTGTTTTAGTGGTAATTTTAATACACTGTAATTGGCCTTTCTATATGTAGGTTGCTTCAAACCTTCCTTGCCACTCTGCAATAGTAAATTTTGGATTACAAAATAAATGGGAGGGTTGTTAATAAATTTTCTTCTCATATAAATCTCTGGAACAATTTAAGAACTCTGCAGGTATGAAAATGGGATGTGCGTTACTTTCAATACTTTTCACGTATACATTATATGGAAATAATTAAATATTCATAAAGCAGATAGTTATATCTTGTAGTCTTAAGAAATAATAATATTCTCTCCCTTTTCAGTTCTAAACTTATTTTAAATGAAACATTGGACAAAGCAACCACTTTTTAACATATAACAATTGAAACCTTCGTTACCGTATTGGTAAAAGTATAGGAAATATGATTTTTTTTTTGTTTTGGTAAAAATATCTAGTTTTCTACTCAGGAGCCGTGTATAAATTACGTGAGGAAATTAATTACGTGACAATAATTATTAATCGGAAAATCCCCTAATGGGGCATTATACCCTGTCTACTTTTTCGCCTCACATTAACAATGAAAGAATTGCAAGAGCCCACACTGTTGGAGAATATTCTTCTTTCTACCTGTAGGTTAATTAATATCAATTTTGTCGAATAAATATGTCCAAATTATAGAAATAATATTAAAAGTTGAAACTTTCAAGAATATTGTGTATCATACTTTACTGGAAAAGTAAGAGAAGAATAGTATATTGTGTTACAGCGGGTGAGGTCGCTAAAGGTTTGCTACGGAGTGACACACGATATTTTATGCAAAACCACCGCGCATGCGTCAGAAGAGAGAGCCAGGAGAGTGTCGCCACTTTGGCCAAAAGCGCATGCACACACTCCGTAAAAGTATCCTTTTACGACCGTGGCCGGCAAAATACCCCCTCCGACAAACGAGAACTTTGTGTCCCACAAACACGAACTTCGTGTCCCACAAACACGCACAGAAAGGTACGAAAACCGTCCGGTTTTGCATAAATGTATTTCTTGTTTATCAATTCGTTATTTAATATTATAGGATTTTCTTATTGTTATACTTTTAATATTTTTAAATTTTGTGTTAGAATCGCAATGTTGATTTTTTTAAAGTGTTTCAGTGAAACAATTTCTACACTTGAGCTCTCGAATTCAAACTCGCCCGATGCTCGAAAACGCTAAAAGCGTTGCCCCGGGTCTCTAGGAATGAGAATTCCAAGAATAAACATTGAAAACTGAAAAGAAACTTTTTTTCCTAATATTCAATAAGTGATTAAAACATAAATCATTACAACTCGTACAAATTTTATTGAGGCTTTTTGAAGTTGCGTACACATATAAAGTATACTCAGGGAATTCCTGCAAAATAATGAAAAGGTGAACATGAACTTTTGTTTAATAATATCCAATTGAAAATTAGGGCCGATCGGTAACCACATTTTTCTACTTTTGGAGACAAAAAGTATCGAGGCAACTTCAGATTTAAAACAACTTCCAGCGATAAAGTTGTTCTATACAGTTCAAAGAAAATGCCCGGAATATTTTAGATGAATTCATTGAAAATTGACTGAAATGTGTCATTTGTAGAATAGTACGATAGTCGGCTGAGTTATTGGACTCGAGAGCTCAACTGCACCTACGATAATGATACAATGTTTTTTGAGATTCAAGAATTCTGAATCAGACTAAAACCAAATTCAAAATCTCATTTAACGTCCAATAATCAAGTCAATATACAAAATTCCTGAAAATAAAACAAGAATTCAGCGATAAAATTTGGGCAACCACCACAAAAAGCTCCCATTGCAATTCCAACGTTTCAGTGCTCACACAGTACCCTTATCAACGCAAGAAAATGAAAACAGGTGGGAACAGCGACCAAGCGACGATGCTATCGCTTCCATACCTGAGATCTGAATGTGGGTCAATAGGCCAATACGTCACAACAAACAAGAAATAAGAGAAAGTCAAGACTCATGAAAACTAAATGTAATTAATCAAACTTGAATAACTTTTGTTTAATCTATCTAAAACAGTTTTTAAATTAATAGAGGACTTATTTTGTTTTTTAATATAAAGCATTTCCATGAATTCTCTCTTTCTCTTATTACTTTCACTATGTAAAATTTCAACATTATCCCAGTCAAACTCATGGTCGACATCAATAAACCCTCTCGTATGTCTAACAAGAACACTCTTATAACAACGTCCTAAACGAACATCACTTTTGTGCTCCTCCACCCTAGTATTAAGAAGTCTTCCAGTCTGTCCCACGTAAGTCATCTTACAGATTTTGCAAGTGATCTTGTAAACCACACTACCCTTTCCAAATTTATCTAAAGGATCTTTATTAAAAGTTATTATTGAATCCATTTTAAATGGTATGCGGAAAATAGTATGAATATTAAATTTTTTTAACATGAATTGAATAGTTTTAGAAATGTGACCAAAAAAAGGAAGAACAAAAGTATTAAAAGAACTATATTCTCTCAATTCCTTCTGATTATCTGTAGCTGAAATGTTACTTTGTTTGTTTTTGATTTGTTGAATTCTAATTGTGATTTGTTGCTCAACCAACTTTTTTGGGTAATGTTTCAGAAAAAGGATATTCCTAACAATATTCAAATTCTCTTTGTGAAATGAAATGTGGGACAAACCTAGAGCCCTGTCGACTAAGTTTTTGATGACTGCAATTTTGTTTTGAAAAGGATGCGCCGAAAAGAAATTTAAAATCCTACCTGAATATGTATTTTTCCTGTACCAATTGGTAATAATATTACCCTCCTGACCTTTAATTACTTCTACGTCCAAAAAACTGATTTAACTATTTTTCTCTATTTCGTGGGTAAACTGAAGTTTTGGATGAAAACTGTTAAAAGCATCAAAAACCGCCTGTAACTTTGCTAGAGGAAACTTTGCTGGATTTTGTTTGGCCCTTTTACTATCGGTATGTCAATGACACCTTGTTGTGTGTTCCTCTAGCAAAGTTACAGGCGGTTTTTGATGCTTTTAACAGTTTTAATCCAAAACTTCAGTTTACCCACGAAATAGAGAAAAATGATAAAAGCAGTTTTTTGGACGTAGAAGTAATTGAAGACGCGGATTCAACAACCGGTCGAGCGCTTGAAACGCGTATAAGTATTGTCCAAAGGGTCTAAGTAAGGTCGGAAAAATTTTGTCATCAAATCACGGAATAAAAAATATAGTGATGTAAAGGACATTAAACCGCGTATTTTTTGTTCAATTGAAATTTTTATTCAACCAACAGTTTTGGAGAAAAAAATCATTTACCGCTTTTACCGTCTCGAAAATTGAAACAAAACTGCCCAACATCCAAGCGAAGCCAATAGAGTCATTAGTGCTGGGTCGAATTTGTAACTTCAAATTTTCCACATGCGGGGAAGTTTTTCACAATTGAAGTTTCGAAAAACTTCCAGCGGAGAAGTTGTAGAATAGACTATGAAATAAATTTTTCCGTTTAGTCGGACCAGCTATGTTTATAACTTTGCTAGATGCGATTGTTTAAAGTGTCACGCCAAGTACACGCGTCGCGAGCTCCGCGACAAGTGCTTGCAGTACGTATATTCTTTGGTGAATTGTTTGTTTTCTCTGTTTTTTTTTTCATTTGTTGTCGTTCTTTGATACTTATTTTAATTTTTCTAGAGTTCCATTTCATCATCTTCGACAGAATTATGGTAAAAAAAAAATCTATAAAATAATAAAATAATTCAAACTACAGCTTTTTTGTATAAAATCGTATACAAATTTCCCAGTACAGATATAAGTTATATTTGAGATAATTTTGATTTCAAAAATAATTTAGTTAATTTATCTTATTATAATAACATAAATTTGCTTCGTGATACATATTTTCAAACATATTTTTCCGTACCTATTTAACCTCAAAAGTAATTATCAAAGTAATACTGAAAACTTCATCATCTTCGATAGAAATTAAGTAAACATATAAGTCTTTTTCAAAGTGTTATTTTGAATTTGTTACCGCTGAATATTTTCGGAGTTCTCTTGTTTTGACGACGCTTGTCACTTGTTTGTTTTTGTTTTGATCACTTAAAAACATCATTTTCCCCAAATAAGACATGAAGACGCTCTCCGAGTTTTTTATCTACGAAAAAGTTACAAACAGTTTTTGCGATTTGGTTTGCGATTCTATTTGATGTAAAATGTCTAGTTCAGAACAGTCTCAAAAAGGGCGTAAGCTTGCCAGAAACGAAGATTCTTGGAATAAAGGGCGATTTATATTATTTTATTGTTTTTGATACCTGAGTTTATTGAATTATTTTAGAATTATTAACTTTTCAGTATTATTTTGATAATTACTTTTGAGGTTAAATAGGTACTGAAAAATATATATATTTGAAAATATGCATCACAAAGCAAATTTATGTTATTAGAACTAGATAAATTAACTAAATTATTTTTGCACACAAAATTATTGTTGAAATTATCTCAAATATAACTTATGTCTGTACTGGGAAATTTGTATACGATTTTATACAAAAAAACTGTAGTTTAAATTATTTTATAGAATTTTTTTTACTAAAATTCTGTCGAATGTGATGAAATGGAACTCCAGAAAAATTAAAATAAGTATCATAGAACGATAAGAAATGAAAAAAAAACAGAGAAAACAAAAAATTCACCAAAGAATCTTCGTACTGCAAGCAGTCGTCACGGAGCTCGCGACGCGTGTACTCGGCGTGACACTTTAAACAATCGCATATTGCAAAGTTATAAACATAGCTGGTCCGAGTAAACGGAAAAATTTATTTCATAGTCTATTCTACAAATTCTCCGCTGGAAGTTTTTCGAAACTTCAATTATGAAAAACTTCCTCACATGTGGAAAATTTAAAGTCACAAATTCGACCCAGCACTAATAGTTATTAATTTTAATTAAACAAACAAACATTTGAACGTTCTTAATTACTCTATTGGCTTCGCTTGGCTGTTGGGCAGTTATTTCTTTATTTGTTTATACTCTCTCCCTTTTACGGGTTTGAGAGTCTTTACATAACCATTACATGTATTCTTACAAACAAGCCTTATACTATCTTATTAACTATTTTATACAAATTGTCTTACATTACTATTCTTATTTCTAAACGCTGGCGAATTTGCCCTGGGCTTCCGTTTCCTCTTACTATTATCAATCTCATAATTTGACTCTAAACCGCAACTCTACTTCGTAATTCTCCTTCTTTAGGAGTCATTTTTTGGCTTTTTCCTACCCTGCGGAACCAGCTCTCTCTCTCAGCTCTTCCAGCTTCTTCATCCATTCCTCTCCCTGACCATTTTCACTCAGAATCCATTTCATTCTCTCTTCTATACTCTCCCCTCCCCCTTCGTCACCTGTACACCTCTCTTCATCATTCATCCAGTACCTACATGCTCTAACACCCTCTCCCATTCTGAATCTTATCACTCTATTCCATTTGCTCTCCTTTTTAATCTTTTGAAGGTACTCTGGTTCCCCCTGCCTCTTCACCATTTTATACCAGCTATTGTACCTTGAATCAACGATTTTTTCCCATCTTTCCTCTTCTTGCCTTGCCTTAATATCTTCCTCTATTTCCTCCCACTCTCTACCTCTAACTTGCATACCCCACTCAAACCTCATTACATGCCTCTCTTCCTCCCATTTTGTTGCCCCTCCTCTCTTTATCCATAATCTCCCGGGCACACGCTTGTGCAATTTTGCTTCCTTCTCCCCTTCTTAGTTTCTCTTCGAAGTTCCATGCTCTTTTCACTTGCCTCACCACCATTTTTTCTCGACCTATTTCTTCCCTCAGCATATAACCTGGGCAGTTCCAACTTACTCTCATAACCCATCTCAAAAATCTCTCCTGCAAACTTTCCACTCTCTTATGCTCTTTCCATCCCCAAATTTCCACTCCATAGCTTAACACTGACCACACTAAGACATCAAACATCCATACTCTCATCTTCCAGTCATTCTTAAACCTTCTTTTTCCTATACCCCATACTTGTCCCATTACTTTACTCGCACATTCTAATCTCTTTCTCACCTGCAATTCGCTTCCTCCTCTCGTTTCGAACCAAAATCCTAGGTAGCAAAACTCATCCACCAACTCTATCACCACACTATTTATCTTCCATTCATACTCTAATCTTCCCCTTTTATTTCTGAAACACATCATCTTAGTCTTGTTCACATTCACCGTTAAACCCTCTTCTCTCATATATTCTTCGAACACTCTCATCAATAGATTCATACCTCTTTCATCATCCGCGACTAGCACTACATCATCTGCATATGCTAGTGAGTACACTTTGCCTGTTCCTAGCGTTGTTCCTACTTTTCCTTTCCTCTCCAACTTCTCCTCCAAATCTGCCAGAAGAATACTAAACAGAAGTGGGCTCAACGGACACCCTTGCCTGAGCCCCCTTCCTGTCCAGAATTCCTCTCCTTTCTTGTCTCCTATCTTCACCCTTATCTTACTTTCCACGAATATCTCTGTTATCCTCTCTATTAATCCTTCGTCTACTCCCCTCTCTTTCATGGATGCCCATAACACCCTCCTGTTAACTGGGTCAAATGCTGCCTTAAAATCGACGAACAGTGCAACTAGTTTCCCTTTCTTTCGCCCTAGGTTCCTATTGACGAGATAGTTGAGCACGTAGGTGTTATCTATGGTTCCCATCCTTTTTCTAAAACCCGTTTGATTGTGTGGTATACTTCCTTTTTCCTCCACCTGTCTTTCTAACCTCCTTCTCAGCACTTCCACATAAATTTTATGTCCCACCGACATGAAAATGATCCCTCTATATTCATCTACCCTTTTTCCCTCTACTTTCTTAATCAGCGGTACTACCAGCCCTGTCTTCCATTCCTCCGGCCACCATTCTCCTTTCCATACCTTATTGCAAATCTTCCACATCTCTTCTTTCACTCCTATTCCCCCATATTTCAGTGCTTCATTTTCCAACCCATCCTCCCCTGATGCCTTATTTCTTTTTAACCGAACAATTGCCTCATTTACCTCTTCCCTACTAATCTCGTTTTCGCTTTCCTCGTCTCGCTCTACCGCTTTTCTTCCTTCTCCCTTCACCCTATTTTCCACACCTCCTAACAGCCCCTTGAAGTGCTTCGTCCACTCTTTCATTCCTATTTCTTCATTTATGCCCTTCCTTCCTCCTCTTTCCCTGTTTATCACTCCCCATTCCCTCCCTCCCTTTACCGCTTTCTCTACCTCTTCCATGTACCTTTCTTTTTCCTTCTGTCTTTTCTCCTTTATCATTCTTTCGTGCTCTCTCTTTCTCCTGTTGAGTTCTCCTTTTGTCATTTCCGCTTTCCTACATTTTCTTACACTTTCCTTCATCCTTTCTTTACTTTCCCTGCATTCATCGTCCCACCAACCTCTCCTAAACCCCTCTTCTTCTCTGGGTCTCACCTCTTCCCTTACTTTATCAATCACTTCTTTAAGATTTTCTAGCAGCTTGTCTACTCCTTCCTCCTCCAAACCTCCTATTTCCTCATTTTCTATTTTTTCTTTAAATTCTCTTAATTTTCCCTCCCCCCAAAAGCCCATTTTCAATTTATTTTCCCTCTTTCCTTCCCTCTTTCCCCTACCCCACTTTGGGCTACCTCCTCTCATTGTCGCAATCACTGGGAAGTGTTCTGAGCCTATCACGTCGCCAACTTCCATTTTAACCATCAACTTCCTTATTCTTTCTTCTGCCAGAATGTAATCTATGACGGTGTCCCCTATACCCACATACGTATATTCCCCTTCTTCATCCCCCTTGGTATTGCCGTTACAAATGAACCATCCCACCTTCCCAACAAGTCCAGAAACCTCCTACCCCCCTGGTCCGTTTCTTTTTGCTTCGAATTTCTTATGAACATCTCCTTTTCTCTATCCCATACCTCTCCTCCTTGTTCCCCGGTCCATGCATTCAAGTCCCCTCCTATTAGGACCAACCTGTCACCTTTTTCTTCTGTCCATTTCCTTATTGTTCTCCACCCTCCCTCTTCTCCTCTTCTTCTGTACACACATACTACATCCATCATAACTTTTCCTAATTTTATTCTCCTAACCATTGTTCCGTCCTTTTCTTCTCTATACTCTCCCTTTTCTTCCTCCACCACCAGTTCCTTCCTTACACCTGACACCATGCCACCCATTTCTCTCCCTTTTACATGCTCCTTTCTCGCTGCTTGCATCTTCCACTCATATGCTTTCGGTAATATTCTCTTCATGCCTTTCCATTCTTTCTCACCTACCCACGTCTCACTCATCATTATCACATCCCACTTCTGCAAATCTCCCCAAAATCCTTTGTCCTTGTTTTTTAGTCCTGAAACATTCCAGAACGCTACTTTCACGTCGCCCTTCTTGCATTTCTCACCTTTCTTCCTTACATTCAAGCCCTTTTGTCGTTTTGAAACCCCCCCGTGATACTTGCATTCCCATTTTCCTCTCTCTGGTCTCCTTTATTCACAACCCATTTCCTACCCTCCCTCAGATCTTCTACTTTATCGTCCCAAATCCATATATCTCCGTTTACCCATATCGTATCTCTCCCGATCCTTACTCTATTACCTTTACTCCTCTCGGTCCATGCCTTTCGCTCGATTATCCACTTTCTTCTCCTTTCCCGCCACGTCAGATCATCTTCGATTCTTTCTTTTCTTCCTTTCAATAACTTCTTCTTCTCCATTACTTCATACTTTTCCTCCTCACTTCCTAGTTTCACTAAAAACACACATTCTTTCCCCTCTTCCTTCCCTCCTAGTCTTTTTATCTCTTATACTCTGACTTGCACGCCGATGTCTCTCATCAGCTTCCCAATCTCATCCCCTTCCTTTTCCCTGTCCGCTTTCAAACCCTTTACTATTATATTCTTTTCCTCTTTGCTCTCTCTTCCCCCTCCATTCTTCTTCCAATCTCCATCAGTCTCAAGCGCCACCTTTCATTCTGCTCATGCATTACCCCCTCACACTCTCTCACTTCTTCCAAGCTCCCTTTCTCTTCCACTTTATGATCATTCCTTAGTTCTAGCTTGCTCACTCTTTCTTCTAACAATTTCATATCCCTTTGTCTATCCTCCTCATTCTCTCTCTGTCTATTTTCTATGCTTTCCAATTAGTTCCATACCTTCTCTTTCTCTCCTTTCCATAATGCATCCCATTCTTCCCACTTTCGTCTCACTTTTCTTACTTCGTCTTTTACCTCCTCCCCTTGCCGCTGCATATCATTCAGTCTTTCGCATGTCTCTTCCAATCTTCCGCAAGTCTCCTCTCTAAATCCCTTTATAAGAGCTTCTAATTTTCCCAGCATATTCCCTTCATCCCTATCTCTATCCGGTGTTCTTTTTTTCGTCTTAACTTTTTTAATTTCATTGCAATTCTCCGCGTCTTCGCCCACCCTTTCTCTTTTCCTTCTATCGTCTCCCGCTTTCTCCCCTTCGCTATTCACGCTCTCGCTACTAATCGCGTTTGCCGACTGTTGCCACCTATGTAACAGCTCTCTCGACCCCGAACTCCTTGATCTGTATCTTTCTAAATTGGTGGGCCTCCCGCGAGTCCCGCGTCTATGATCCCTTCCTCGACTTGACTCTGTCATTGCCACGGGGTTTAAAGGCGTAGCAAACGTTTCACCTGCGCTCCCCTCACCGCTTGCCTCGTCTACGATGCTACCCTCTCTCTCTTTACCGCTATCTCTACTCGCTTCACTCTTCTCACCCGATTCGCTCTGTCTCCTGGAAACGCGCTGTGGACTTTGCGTAACCGGCATGTTGCTGTGCCGTGTTAACCAACCGTTGTCTCAACTCCCTCTCTCCTGTCACCACCCTTCCCTTCGTCACCCTCTAACACAATTCCAAACTTTAAAAAACTTACTCAAAACTCACCCTCTTATCCTGTTTTTTTTTGGCAATGTGCGGCCACCTCTACTCCCTCTCCCTTCACACCCTTCGAACTCCTACCCTCTTCCAAAAATCCCCATATCTCGCCGAAACGAACCTAACCTCAAAATCACCTTCCGTCAATTTTTATCTTTTTTGAATAGATTCGCACTTTCTACCGCTCCCTTCATTCACACTTGCACCTCCACTCCAATCCCCTTACTCACCAAACCCTCACCGTACTCACTCAACTTTTCACTTCTCCCCTGCCAAAAAATGATTGCACTCGTAAAACACCGTGTAACCTCTATCGGTACTGGAAACGGAAGCCGTTGGGCAGTTATGTTTCAATTTTCAAATCATTTGCTCTTTTTGTATCAGAAGTATCGCGAGTTAAGTTTATAATAATAACAATAATAATAATAAATCTAATATGATATATAATATAATAATAAATAAATAATAATAAATAGGCGTAGAGATGTGGCGACCCCATCGCCCAAGAGCTCCGGCTCTTGCAGTCAGCCGCGTTGCTTTGGGCTAACTCCCCAATGCAACGAATTATGCGGTTACGACACAAGTATCGCGCAGTGCCACCCACAATAGGTCTCTCTCGGATGGAGGCCATGGTTCAGTTGGGAGTGGCAATGGGAACGAACCGAGGCGACGACCAGGCAACGACCCCGGACAAACGCGAGAACATCGATTTAAATGGTCGGACCAACTCAGGAGGGACCTTCTTATCTGTTGGCAAAGAAGCTCACCGGCGCGGAGAGGATTCATGAAGAGGT
>CAKNXH010081884.1:17246-32053 GCA_932178445.1 Andricus quercusramuli
GAATAGTTGAATTTTTAGATTAAAAAATTTATGTTTAACCAAAGAGATGACTTTTTAACTGGAATTATATGATATTTAATTGGAATAGTTACATTTTCAGTATAAAGAATAATAATTTTCAACAAAAAAAATTAATTTTCGAAAAAATAGTTAAAATTTCTACTGGAATAGTTAAATGATCAGTTTTCATTTAAAGATATGAATTTTCGTTGAAAATGATGAATCTTTAAGCTAAATTTTAAAAGATTTTAATTGTTAATTTAAAAAAGTTGAATTTTCATTTAAGATTTTTCAGTCAAGAGAAAGAAAAGGTTTCAAACAAATTGCCGAATTTTTAAGAAAAAATATTAATTTTCAACCAATAAGATTAACTTTCTACCACAAAGAACGATTTTTCAACAAAAAGCTTGAATTTTCTATCAGATACTTGAATGTTTACCAAAAAACGATCAATTTTAAACCAAAAATAGAATAGGTAAATTTTCAGTAAAAAAAATAATTTCAAACCCAAAAATGAATTCTCAACAAAATGGTTAAATACAGTAACATAAAGCTACTTATACAGATAAAGAATCATTGTTATTAAATTTTATGTTGCAATTTAAAAAAAATTGAGCACGCTCTCGAAAAAATTCCTTGACTTTAAAAAAAGTCCCTGACATTTCCAGGTTTTCCCAGGTATATAAAAATTTCCTGACAATTCAAAATAATTAATTGTAAAATATAGTGCGATAGATTAGTTTCATTTAGATTTAATTTGCCGTAGGTATGTTATATTTTATTTGGTTCAATTATAAACTTTAAAAAAATCCTCCTAAACGTAGCTAATTTTGGTGAGAATAGGACTTCTGACCCATTTAAAGTCGGAAAATTATTTTCAAAATGGAAGATTTCAATTGACGAGGAAGCCAAGTGGCCGGAAATTTTCAAGGTTGAATCCGACGAGGGTGAGTCGTAAGCCCTCGAAAAACTCCCTGTATCGCTATTATTGATCTCCAGAAAATTTTGAGTAACATTTCCAAAAATATGCCACGTATCTACACCAGGGTGGTTAAAAAATACGATTTTTTTTTATTTCTCAAGATTTCACCCCCTCATTTTGTTATTTGGTAAAAAAAATTATGTAGAAGTTGCTCTCGGCCCCTAAGCATTAAAAATTTAGTAAATCTTTCAAATTCGAAATAAATTTTGTAAATGCCCCCATAAATTCGTTAAGTCACCTGATAAGATATAAGTCAATTTAAAAAAAAATTATTTTATTAATATGGAAAATACTACCTTTAAATTAAAATTTTCATAAAGGGTGGCTTTTAGCGAATTTGATGATGCATTTATTTACAAAATAAAATTTGTGAAGCTTTTATGAAGCACTCAGGTTTTTTTTTCGAAATTAAACAATTTATTTAATTTTTAACGCTTCGGGGCCAAAAGCTGCCTCTAAATATTCTTTTTAAATATAAAAAATAAAAAAATGGGGATTTTTTTCACCAAATAACACAAAATGAAGGGATGAAATAAAAAAAAAAAGATTCGTTTTTTCACCACCCCGATCTACACGTATTGTAAATCTTTATTAGTTTCTCTAAACTCATTTTTTTTAAATTTAAAAATAAATTTCTTTTGTACATTCAGGATTAGGAAAATCCTTCCCCTATAATGGATAATACAACCTACAGTGGATATTGATTAATTAAAAATACTAATATATAGAATTCCTGAAAATAAAACAAGAATTCAACGATAAAATTTGGACAACCACCACAAAATGCTCCTACTGCAATTCCTAAAAAACAAAATAAAAAAATTTGTTTCTTTGGACAAAAATAAAAAATAGGAAAGAAAAATGAGAAGTCAACCAACCAAATCCCCTTCCATCTCTTTTTTATTTCTTTCTTTTTTTTTATTATTCTCAAATCACAATAAAAAAGCAAGCAAAGTATTTACCCAAGTTTCGGTGCTCACACAGCACCCTTATCAAGGCAAAACAAATTAAAACAGGTGGGAACAGCCACCAAGCAACGACGCTCTCTCCTCGATACCTGAGATCTCAGGTATCGAGGAGATAGCGTCGTTGCTTGGTCGCTGTTACACACGAAAGAAATAAAAAAGAGAAGGTAGGGAATTTGGTTGCTTGCCTTCTCATTTTTCTTTCCTCTTTTTTATTTTTGTCCAAAGAAACCAATTTTTTTATTTTGTTTTTTAGAAATTGCAATAGGAGCATTTTGTGGTGGTTGTCCAAATTTTATCGTTGAATTCTTGTTTTATTTTCAGGAATTCTATATATTGACTTGTTTATTGGACGTTAAATGGGATTTTGAATTTGATTTTAGTCTGATTTAAAATTCTTGAATTTCAAAATTAAAAATACTAATGTATTTAATTAATTTTATTTAATCAAAATTTCAGAAAGGATGAAATACTTGAAACTAAAAATATGTTATTGGAAAAGAGAAACTAATTCACTTCAAATTTATCCTTCAGACTCATTTAATCTTTCACAGCCAATTGTTTAAAAATGCATTCTATGACATAAAGCTAAATAGTTTAATGCCACTTTTTCTGCTTTTATTTGCTTTAAACCAATAAAATACGGTCTTTTAAACACTGCGCAAATATTAGATTGTAAAAGTGTAAATTTTCTGACCTTAACATTCGACTTGCTTCTTTTGATCTTCTAATAAGTTGAGTTCTATGGAAATCATTTTTCGTAATTGCTAGACTCATTTCATTAATTTAAAACATTTTAGAAGACTTCAGAAGTACACGTTTCATAGACCCGAGTATTTTTCCTTTTTTTTTTTTTTTTTTTTTTTTTAAAATTTTTTGATAAATTTTTTAAAAAAATTTTATTTTTTCATTTGGGATCATCCATAAACTACGTTACCAATTTCAGGAAATTTTTACCCCCCCTCTGTTGACAACCGTAGTTTTTCCTTAAAAGACATGGAATACGACTTAACTTAATAGTTAAATTTTAGCTGAAAAAAATTAATTTTCAACCAAAAAAAAGAAAGGATTTTAAACAAAACAGTTGAATATTTAATCTAAGAAATCAGAAAATAGTTGATATTATAAAATTTAATTTTCAGTAAAAAAAAAATTAATTTTCAACAAAACAGCGAATTTTTTAAGTGTTAAATTTAACCAGAAAAGACAAATTTTTAACAAAATAGTTGAATCCACAGCCTAAAAAATGAATTTTCAAGAGGAAGTTTAATTTTCTACCCAAAAAGATGAATTTTTAACAAAATAGATAAATTTTCTACAAAACAGTTGAATTTTTCACCCGAGGCTATGAATTTTCAACAAAAAAGTTAATTTTCTACCAAGTAGTTAATTTTTCAAATAAATAGTTTAATTTAAAAAAATAGCTTAATTTTCAAACAAATAGTTGAATTTTCTACCAAAACCGTTGAATTTTTTACCCGACACTTTGAACTTTCAACAAAAAAATAAATTTTCTACCAAGCTGTCAATTTTTCAAATAAATAGTTTAACGTTGAACATAATAGTCGAATTTTCAGCTTAAAAAATTAGTTTTCAAATAAAAAAGATAAGGTTGAATTTTCAATCCAACACTATAATTTTTAAAAAAAAAAGTTTTTTTTCTACCAACTAGTTCATTTATCAAATAAATAGTTTTATTTTTAACCAAATTGTTGAATTTTCAACCTAAAAGCGGAACTCATTTTTTACTAAAAAAAACGTATTTTCTAACAAAAAAAATGGAATTTCCAACCCGAAAATAAGAATTTTTAACAAAAAAGTTAATTTTTGACTGTATAGTTTAATTGCTTACCAAATCGTGGATCTTTTAAGCCAAAAATACGAGTTTTTTTACAATGCAGTAGAATTTTTGAACCGAAAAGATGAATTCTCAACGAAACTTCTAATAACTGATATTTCAACAAAAAACTATTTCAATTTGAATTAAAAAACAATCGAATTCAAGAAAAGAAGACGAATTTTTAGCAAAATAGTTGAATCCTCAACAAAATACATTAATTTCTCAACCAAATAGTTGAATTTTCATATAGAAAAGATAAATTTTCAATTAAAAATATAAATTTTCAATCAAAAATGGAATAGTTGTATTAAAAAAAAACTGCTTAAATTTTCCAATCTAAAGATGAATTTTCAACTAAAATTATGAATCTTAAAAAAAAATTGATTTTTAACAAATTAGTTCAAGTTTTAAGCAAGTAGTTGAATTTTCAAACATAAAAGATGAATTCTCAATGAAACATGTAATTGATGATATTTAAACCAAAAAGGATTTGGATGTCAATAAAGAATAGTTAAATGCAATAAAAAATATGAATTTTGAACTAAAAAATAAAACTTTTTTGTTAAATAGTAACAGTAAAATTTTCAGTTTAAAAAAGTTAATTTTTAGCCAAAAAAGAAACGAACTTTCAACGAAAAAGTTAAATTTTGAACTAAATATACCAAAAAGAAGAATCTTCAACCAGAAAGATATATTTTTAACAAAGTACTCTTCAACTTTCAACCAAGTTGTCGAATTTTTGAGCAAAATAGAAGACTTTTGAACAAAATAGCTGCATTTTCAACAAAATTGTAGTATTTTTAGTCAAAACAAAAATGTAAACGAAAAATCGAGAAAAAAGGGAAATTTATTGGAAGCAGGAGAAAGAGGGATATTCTTTAAAAAGGGGAAAAGGGGATTATGAAAGTCATTTTAAAAGGTATCAAGTTATTATTGAACTGTACCATTTCCGGGACATCTTTCGCAACAGTCACAAACATTCTTAAAATTTATTATCAAGGAACGTGCAAAACGTTGTCTAACTTTGTAACGTTACACTGAGAGAACGCATTTAGTAATACGTACTATATCCGTTTAGTAGACGATTGTTTCGTATATTATACTATGCATTTAGTGTCAAATACTAAACGCCGTTTGGTTCCGTTTAGTAAATGTCACTAAATAGAATGGTACATCAACTGACTATCTGGTTAGTCATAGCTACTACACTGAGAGAACACATTTAGTAATACGTACTACATCCGTTTAGTAGACGATTGTTTCGTATATTATACTATCCATTTAGTGTCAAATACTAAACGGCGTTTGGTTCCGTTTAGTAAATGCCACTACATAGAATGGCACAACATCTGACTATCTGGTTAGTCATAGCTACTAAACGAAATAATCATTTAGTCATTTAGTACCTTCTACAACCGCTTGGTGTCGATTACTTGTCGACTCCATTTTGTTCTCGATCTTCATTGATCTTTGCATCACGAAGACGCCACAATCAAGTTACAGTGAGTTTAGTGATTTTTTCGAAAAAAAAACTGCAAGTTGGAATGTCCATCATATATACAACCATGGAGGATGTTTTGAAGAGTTTGAATTTCGAGGAGTACATCGAGAATTTCAAAAGTAAGTACACTTAATCAATCACCTCATTGCTCATATTCTGGGACTAATTTTCTTACGCTAAGACATGCTGTGTAGTAGATTATAGATAATAAATATTCACTATTGTAAATTATTGTAAATAAATATTATAAATGTGTTGCAATAAAATAATTTCATAAACTTCTATCATGTTTTATAACTGAATAAGAACCTTGCGCTTAGTTAATTTTTGATGTTAGTTTTCTTGACCAGGGTAATACGTAATAATTATGAATTATGACTATTAATTAATTATGATGTTGAAGTTTTTTGTTTACTGGTCGTTTCACCGGAGCTAGAGAGAATTTTTTTCACAATCAAAGTATCAATATTTTCATGAAAATATTGAAACGACCAGTAGACAACAAACTTTAACACCTTGCGCTTAGTATTCACCACTTTTATACCATAGTAGAACGGACAAATCGTGTAGTAGAACCTACTTAACTGGAAGCTGTTTAGTAAGACTTACTTAACAGGAATAGTATTTAGAACGAAAAGTTCAATAGAAGCTACTAAAACGGACAGCGTTTAATGAAATATACTAAACATATTTAGTTTGTAGAATCAATCACATAGCCATATCTACTGAACAGGACGCTGTTCAGTACGGCCTACTAGACAGAATTAGTGAGAGCTGCTAAACAACAAGTTAAGGCTAGTGCTTTCTACGAATCGTTTAGTCGAGGCTACTAAACAGAACGCCGTTTAGTGCGACCAACTACATAGAATTAGTGGGAGCTACTAAACAGGACGTCAGGGGTAGTGGGGGTCACTGAACGCCGGTTAGTAGGACCGACTAAACGACCGCTTCGTCGATTTCACTGAATATTTGGTCCGTCCATATATTACTAAATGGCGTAGTAGCTATGACTAATGATTTGGTAGTATTCACTAAACCCTTCTCTCAGTGTACTTCCTCTGGAGACCCCTGCCCCCCCCCCCCCCCAACCTGTTAGGATTGTCGACTCCTTTTATCTTTTTAGTTTAGATATATTCTAAATTGTGATGAGAAATCTTCAGAGATGTTTTAAGTCTTATGTATATCAACCTTCTGATTGATTGATTGATTCAGGTTCTTTCCAAGATTGCGATATCGAACCTCAGGAAAATTTCCATAAGACTTTTTTTCATACCTGACAGATAAATCTTCCTCTGTCTCAATAGAAATTTCTTCACCTGAGAAAGTAAATAAAAATTTAATTAATGCTCGAATAACTCATTTACAACCTGGAATTTAAGTCAACATCCTGAACGGAAATACCCGTGATTCTGAGAGATAAAAATGTTTAAAAAAAAAAGAATTGAATTGACAGATTTGTTCGGAAATCTTGAAGACCGATAAGAGAAATATAGATCAGTTTATCACTTGAAGGAAATCTTCCGCATAATTGTTTGTCTTTCCTCTTATGAGATTCCAGGCGATACTTTTTTTGTAGGTTGTAACATCCAATCTAATCGCGAATTTTACGTGGGGTCATTGACAAAATGAGACATTGTAGTCGCTTGAGATGCATTGTTTTTTTTCTCTTGCCAACAATCGCGCGCTACGTAATTTAATTGGCGATCGTAATTCTCTTTCTTCTAACAAGCTGATAAAACGCTCAACAGTACAAAGGAAAATTGATCTCAGATATTGTGTACCAAACGATTAAAGTTGGATACAAGAAAGATTGATCTTGGGAACGATTCCAAAGTGATTCTTGGCTTGGTAATAGAATGACAATGAAATTAGAATTTCTGAGATTGGTAATTAAGGCTCTTAAAGCGTCTAGGGTGTTAGCCACATCCATAATACGTCTTCAAAAATTCATTGTTTAATGTAATATTTTAACCATACAATCTAAAGGCAATTTTAGTGGAGAGAGCATAGCGATTTTGTCAAAAATTGTCTTGTTTTTTGTTGTAATTGAAAATTAAGTGTTTTTTACGCCTGCAAAATGCAACGCGCCCGCCAACACTTTGTGCCGGGCTGCAGTCACCTGGTGTAGTTTGAAGTCGCATAAAATCTGCAAGTGCCGCGACTCCGTCGCTTAGATTAATATATAGTATAATAATATAATACATTAATAAAAATAAATAATAATAGCATAATATGTTATTATTTATTTATCATTATATTATGGTAATTTTCCCTGGTGACTGCAGCCCGGCATACAGTCTGGCGCGTTGCATTTTACAGGCGCAAAGCACCCAATTTTCAATTACCAAAGAAAACAACAATAAGAAGGTTTTTCGAAAAAATCGCTATACTCCCACCAGGAAAATTGCCTTTATATTATGTGGTTAAAATATTACATTAAACAATGCATTTTTGTACACGTATTATTGATGTGGCTGAAACGCAAGTTATTTTAAGAGCCTTAACCATCACGCGTTGTTGCCTGGACCTTATTTAGCTTTACTTTTTTTTTGGTCGCCCACTTTTTCGAAAATTTTGTTAAAGTTTGATCAATAATTTTGTTGAGTTTTGATCAATAATTACTGTTTCCAATTTCGAAATTTTGTTAAACCTTGAAAACCTGGAAATCTCCTTGAATTTTTCACGAGAACCTTGAATTTGATTTTTTTTTTTGCTTTTAAAAGAGTTATTTTATTGAAATGTGAACAGTAATTAAGATCTTTTAGTCTATTATGAAAGAAACATGTCGTTTAGAAGGAATATTGCTACTGAAAAGTTTTTTAAATATCAAGATATAATTTATCTTTTGTTTATTACAGAATAAATGAAGAGATTTCAAGGTACTTTTTCTAGACTGGTGGCAACGATTTTATAGATTGCAATTTAATATTTTATATTATTCATTACGATATGGTGAATAATTCTGTAAGTTTTTAATTTCTTGCCCGCTAATATCGAATTTTAATGAATACATTTTTTGTGATATTAAATTTGCAAATTATAAAAATTATTAGTTGAAAATTTTGATGTTAATTCAATTTCAGAATTAGAATGAGCCATGGCCATAATATTTGAAATAATTTAATGATTTCAACGAACACAAACGGTTTCACAAACAAAGATTTAAGAAAGATTTCACAAATACTTAAAAATATTTCACAAAGATTTTAAAACTTTCAAAAGATTTCGAAGATTTAAATATTTTTAAACATTTTTATGATTTCAAAATTTTTCAAAGATTCGAAACGACTTCAAATTTTTGTAGAAGATTTCACAAAAATTTCAAATATTTTAATGATTTTAAATTAATTCAAAAGACTCGTAAAATTCATAATTTATCATTTATAATTTAGTAAAAGTTTCATAAAGTTTTTAAAAGAATAAAAAATTTTCAAAGATTTCAAACAGTGTACAGTATACCAGATGTCGTAGATTTCAAAACCTTTCAAAGATTCTAAACAATTTCAACATTTTTTAGAAGTTTTACAAAGATCTCACAAGGATTTTAAATATTTCAATGATTTCAAATGAATACAAAAGATTTCACAAATATTTCAAAAAGATATAAACCACATTTCAAACATTTCAGAACATTTTGAAGATTTTAAACGATTAAAAAATTTCGTAAAAGATTTCAATGATTTCAACAAATACGAAAGATTTCAGAATGATTTCACAAGTATTTCAAAGATTTCAACATTTTTCAGAAGATTTGAAAATATTTCACAAGAATTTTAAATATTTGAATGATTTCAAACGAATACAGAAAAGTTCACAATTATTTAAAAGATTTCATGGAAAATTTATTAATGATTAAAAAAAATACAAGAATTTCAAAAATTTTAAAAATGCACAGTACGTCAGATTTCAAAGATTTCAAAAAATTTCAAAGGTTTTGAACGATTTCAAATTTTTTTAGAAGATTTCACAAATCTTTCAAAGAATTATTAAGGATTTTATAAGGTTTCAAAACATTTCAAATATGTTATTTCATGAAAAATTGATTAAAGATTTTAAAAAAATATAGAAGAATTTCAAAGATTTTAAAAAAGATACAGTACGTCAGATTTCAAAGATTTCAAAAAATTTCAAAGATTTTAAACGATTTCAAATTTGTTTAGAAGATTTCAAAAGATTTCACAAATCTTTCAAAGAATTAATCAGGCTTTTATAAGGTTTCAAAACATTTCAAAAGTTTTGAACGGTTTCAACATTTTTGAGAAGATACAGTACACCAGATTTCCAAGATTTCAAAACATCGCAAAGATTTTAAACGATCTCAAAATTTTTCAACAAATTGGAGAAGATTAAAAAAGTTTGCAATGATTTCAAACGAACACAAAAGATTTCATAAAGAATAATTTCACAAATATTTCAAAGATTTCATAATGATTTCAAAAGATTTCAAAACATTTCAGAAAGATTTCAAGGATTTCAAAGATTTTACATAATTTTTAAACATTTCAAAAGATTTTTGATGATTTCGCAAAGATTTCAAATATCACAACAGTCCAAAAAAGGCTTTATTTTTTTTTAGACTGACCGCAACTTACTGTTTTTAGGTATACAAATGACATTGCATTCTTTCAGAATTAAAAAAAATTAAGAGGTCAGGCAAGAGTATTTTAGCAAAAATGCTTATTTTATTTTAATTGTCGCTATTAATTAATTATTTTACAATGGCTTTGATTGCCACCAATTGGTTAGGCTGATTTTTGAATGAGAATATGTGTTTTTTAATGGGAAACGTATTTTTTTTTTAGATCCATTCAGTAGCGATTATGAATGGGTATTATCTGATTCAGGAACAATATTTCCTATAGAAAATAATTCATTTAAAGTAAAAAAATTTCAATTTAAATAGTTCAAATTATTTACTAAAAATAGTTAAATTTACAACTTTTAAGCAAATCCAAGCATACATAGTCTACTATTATTTATAGACTATTTTCAGGAATTTTAATTGATTTTGTTGAACATTGTTTTTCACATATTTGCATCAGGCCACATCTGAATGTTGAACATTTATTTATATATTTCACACATTAAAAACTGAATTTTTTCTTTTAATTTACGTTCACAAAATCTCGTTATCAGTGAAAAATTAATAAGTTACAATCTTTATGTTATGAAACTTCACATTCACCTTATATCAATCTCAAATTCACAACAACTATCACTCACGTTTTATTTGATAAAAGTTATCAGTAACAAAAATCCCGGTATGAAAATCCTCAAGATTTTGATGTTTAGGATGCAAATAGATAGGAGCAGATTGTGGAGTTCGTTTCTGACACGTGCACTCCCTGCAGCCTCAGTGGCTGCAGGGAGTGCACGTGTAAGAAACAAACTCCGCAATCTGCTCATAATATCTATTTGCATCCCAAACATCCCATGTTTACGATTTCAATACCCGCATTTTTGTTCAAGATAATTTCTATAAAACAAAACGTGAGTGATAGCTTTTGTGAATTTGATATTGATATAAGGTGAATGTAAAGTTTCATGACAATAAATAAATTCATAATAAATTTTCAACATTCAGATGTGGTGTGATGTAAATATGTGAAAAACAATGTCAAATGTTAATAATTCTTACATTTTTCGTCCAGAAATATATATTTTTTCAATTATTGTTTTTAATTCAAAAAATAATTTTAAAAAAACTTTAAATATTAAGAAAAATGTATTTGAACAAAATATTTGATTATTTTATTGCTGATAAATAAATAATATTTATTAAAAAATCATTTTTTCATTTTGTTAAATTCGAGAATTTTCTAGTTCGGATATTTTATAATTTTGCAATTTTCTGTGGGAATTTTCAACTTTGATAATATTGTATACTGTCGTGAATTTTATTATTTGGGAATTTTCCAATTCGGGATTTTTATATTTCGGCAATTTTATATTTCCGGGAATTTTATCGTGGAACGACTGAAAAATCCCAAAAATAAAATTCCCGACACTGTAAAATTCCCGAATTGGAAAATTTCCGAATAATAAAATTCCCGAGCTGGCAAATTCCCGAACAATAAAATTCTTGAATTGGAGAATTCCCGACAGGAAATTGGCGAATTGTAAAATATCGGAACTGGAAAATTCCCGAATTTAAGCAATTAACATTTTTTTATAAATATTATTTATTTATTGAAAATACAACAATCAATTTTTTAAACAAATTATTTGTAATGTTTAAAGATTCTAAAATTATTGTTTGAATTTATAATAACAATAATTGGAAAAATTTTCATCCAGAAGTATATTTTTTGAATTATTGTTATTTTAAATTTTAGCAATAATTTTAGAAACTTAAAACACTAAAAATAATTTGTTTTTGATGAAAATATCTTATTATTGTATTTTTAATGAATAAATAATATTTATAAAAAAGTTTAATTGCTTAAATTTGTGAATTTTCTAGTTCGGACATTTTGTAATTCGGCAATTTTATGCCGGGATCTTGATTATTTGGTAATTTTCAAATTCGGTAATATTATAAACGGTCGGGAATTTTATTATTCGGGAATTTTCCAATTCGGATTATAAAATTATCGTATTTAAACAATTTAAAAAATTGTAAAAAAAAAAAATTATTTATCTATTATAAATAAAATAATCAAAAATTTGTTTCAAAGGAAATATTTTTTAATGTTAAGAGTGTTATGAAATTATTGTTTGAATTTAAAATCACAATTATATAAAAATTGTAGAAAAAAATAAATGTAAAGACTCTTGCGCCTCGAACGAAAAAATAAATTTCTCCTTAAATTTTCTCCGATTCTAATAACATTTTCCAAACAAACTTTGCAGGATTCAATTCAGCACTGGTTTCTCTCGAAGTTGCTTTGTAATTTTTTATTTAAATTAACAATTCGATTTTCGAGAACATTTTTCGTAATTTTCAAAAAATACTATGCATATTTTTAAACAAATTTTTCATTCTGAAGTATTTTTTTTTCAACTATCGTTATTTTATATTCAAACAATAATTTCAAAAAACTTTAAAAATTAAAAAAAAATCGTTGGTAACAATATTTGATTGTTTCATTTTATTTATTGGATGACCCCTAAATATATTTGTTTGAATTCTGAAAAAAATGCAGTAATTTTGAAACTAAGAGCAACAGTTTGTAGGGGATCCACTTTTGAAAACAAAAATAAAGACTTGTTTTAGACCACCCTAGATTTTTTTTAAATATATCTTGTACAATATAAGTTTTTTTATTAAAAAAATGTTTAACAATTTGAACGACTTAAAAAATTCGGTAGATTTCAAATTTTAATGTTTGAAAAAATGCCCCTCATTCAGAATTTGAGAAATTAATATTTTCCAGTGTTGCAAGTTTTGCTTTGAGTCCTTTGTAATTTGTTTATGAAGCATATTATTAATTTAAAAGCTACATAAACGAAAATAAAATACTTTCCTTTTAAATGTATATTAGGTCAATTAAAGTAACGACTACAAAATTTATCACAGGTCTGCTAATCAATGAAGTTCTGTTTAATCATTGACGACGAAGCTCATAATTTATCTTTCATTTATCATATCGAAGTAATATGATTTTTTCAATTTACATTGTGATTCGTCCTCAAAGATCCAATTAATAAAATAGACATGATTGAGGTTTAAATTAAGCACGCCTGGAATTGTTCCTGCTTGATAAGAGATTCAATATTAACTTCGATAATAGCTTTTAAAAAGATTGATTATATAAAAATGATGGTGATAAGGAGCTGTACTTAAATTATGTAACCAACCGTATCAAAAAAATTTACCCCTAAATTTCATTTTCAAAATTCCTTGATTTTTCCTTAATCAATTTTTCTTTTTCCTTGACCATTAACATTGCAATGTCAGCATTTTAATCTTGTGATATTTTTTACATTGGGTCTTTTATAAACAGAATACAATAATATTACAGATACAAATTAAACATTTAAAAATTTATTTAATAATTTTAAACAAAGAAATGGGTTTTGTTCCATAAAAGAGGACTTTTTAAGAAATTAATTGAATTTTAAAAGTGAAAAGATGAGTTCTCAACAAAAAAGTGTAACAGTTGATATTTCAACAAAAAAAAAATTGATATTTCATTTAAAAAAAAGTGAATTTGAGAACCAAAAAGACGAATTTTCAACAAATAAGGATTTTTCAGTCATAAAAAAAAATACACCTAAATTGTTGAACCTTCGAGTCCAAAGATACAAAAATTGAATTTTCATTTAAAAAAGATCAGTTTTCAAGAAAATAGTTGAACATTCAAACAAAGAGATGAATTTTTGACTAAAAGTATGAATCTGCAACGAAAAAATGATTTCTTCACAAAGTGGTTCAATCCAATCAAACAAAATAGTTGTTTGACTTTTCAGCATCAAAATATGAGTTTTGTACAAAAAGTAATTTTTCTACGGAGACGCGTGAATTTTCAACCCAAAAAGACGAATTTTCAACAAAATAGTCGAATTTTCAACCAAGAAGGATGACTTTTTAACGAACTTGTTGAATTTTCAACCAAACGGTTGCATTTTTATTCAAAAAAGATGCGATTTCAACTAAAATAGATGAATTTTTTATTTAAAAAGAAAAATTTTCAAATAAATAGTAGAATTTTCATCCAAAAAATATTTCAGTTTGGCTTTTCAACATCAAAATATGAGTTTTCAACAAGAAGTAAATTTTCCACGAAAATACTTTAATTTTTAACAAAACAGTCAAATTTTCAACCAAAAAGGATGACTTTTTAACAAAGCTTTTGAATTTTTTACCAAACAATTGCATTTTTATCCAAGATAGTTGCAATTTTTACTAAAATGGATGAATTTTCAAATTAAAAAGAAATATTTTCAAAAAAATCGAATTTTCATCCAAAACAGATTTCAATTGACTTTGCAACACCAAAATATGAATTTTTAACAAAACTGTCGAATTTTCAACCAAGAAGGATGACTTTTTAACGAATTTGTTGGATTTTCAACCAAACAGTTGCATTTTCATCCAAAAAAAAGCAATTTTTACTAAAATAGATAAATTTTTAAATTTGATAAAATTTTTCCAAAAATAGCAGAATTTTCATCAAAAACAGATTTCAGTTTGACCTTTCAACATCCAAATATGAGTTTTAAATAAGAAGTAAATTTTCCACGATGACACTTGAATTTTCAACCCAAAAAAAAAAATAATTTTTAACAGAACAGTTGAATTTTCAACCAAAAAAAAGGACTTTTTAACAAAATTGTTGAATTTTTAACCAAACAGTTGCATTTTTATCCAGAAAAGATGCAATTTCTACTAAAATAGATGAATTTTTTAATTAAAAAGAAAATGTTTCCAAAAATAGTAGAATTTTCATCCAAATATGAGTTTTAAATTAGAAGTAAATTTTCTACGATTACACTTGAATTTTCTACCCCAAAAAAATTAATTTTCAATAGAACAGTTGAATTTTCAACCAAAAAGAATGCCTTTTTAACAAAATT
>CAKNXH010081885.1:17232-32106 GCA_932178445.1 Andricus quercusramuli
GAATAGTTGAATTTTTAGATTAAAAAATTTATGTTTAACCAAAGAGATGACTTTTTAACTGGAATTATATGATATTTAATTGGAATAGTTACATTTTCAGTATAAAGAATAATAATTTTCAACAAAAAAAATTAATTTTCGAAAAAATAGTTAAAATTTCTACTGGAATAGTTAAATGATCAGTTTTCATTTAAAGATATGAATTTTCGTTGAAAATGATGAATCTTTAAGCTAAATTTTAAAAGATTTTAATTGTTAATTTAAAAAAGTTGAATTTTCATTTAAGATTTTTCAGTCAAGAGAAAGAAAAGGTTTCAAACAAATTGCCGAATTTTTAAGAAAAAATATTAATTTTCAACCAATAAGATTAACTTTCTACCACAAAGAACGATTTTTCAACAAAAAGCTTGAATTTTCTATCAGATACTTGAATGTTTACCAAAAAACGATCAATTTTAAACCAAAAATAGAATAGGTAAATTTTCAGTAAAAAAAATAATTTCAAACCCAAAAATGAATTCTCAACAAAATGGTTAAATACAGTAACATAAAGCTACTTATACAGATAAAGAATCATTGTTATTAAATTTTATGTTGCAATTTAAAAAAAATTGAGCTCGCTCTCGAAAAAATTCCTTGACTTTAAAAAAAGTCCCTGACATTTCCAGGTTTTCCCAGGTATATAAAAATTTCCTGACAATTCAAAATAATTAATTGTAAAATATAGTGCGATAGATTAGTTTCATTTAGATTTAATTTGCCGTAGGTATGTTATATTTTATTTGGTTCAATTATAAACTTTAAAAAAATCCTCCTAAACGTAGCTAATTTTGGTGAGAATAGGACTTCTGACCCATTTAAAGTCGGAAAATTATTTTCAAAATGGAAGATTTCAATTGACGAGGAAGCCAAGTGGCCGGAAATTTTCAAGGTTGAATCCGACGAGGGTGAGTCGTAAGCCCTCGAAAAACTCCCTGTATCGCTATTATTGATCTCCAGAAAATTTTGAGTAACATTTCCAAAAATATGCCACGTATCTACACCAGGGTGGTTAAAAAATACGATTTTTTTTTATTTCTCAAGATTTCACCCCCTCATTTTGTTATTTGGTAAAAAAAATTATGTAGAAGTTGCTCTCGGCCCCTAAGCATTAAAAATTTAGTAAATCTTTCAAATTCGAAATAAATTTTGTAAATGCCCCCATAAATTCGTTAAGTCACCTGATAAGATATAAGTCAATTTAAAAAAAAATTATGTTATTAATATGGAAAATACTACCTTTAAATTAAAATTTTCATAAAGGGTGGCTTTTAGCGAATTTGATGATGCATTTATTTACAAAATAAAATTTGTGAAGCTTTTATGAAGCACTCAGGTTTTTTTTCGAAATTAAACAATTTATTTAATTTTTAACGCTTCGGGGCCAAAAGCTGCCTCTAAATATTCTTTTTAAATATAAAAAATAAAAAAATGGGGATTTTTTTCACCAAATAACACAAAATGAAGGGATGAAATAAAAAAAAAAAGATTCGTTTTTTCACCACCCCGATCTACACGTATTGTAAATCTTTATTAGTTTCTCTAAACTCATTTTTTTTAAATTTAAAAATAAATTTCTTTTGTACATTCAGGATTAGGAAAAGCCTTCCCCTATAATGGATAATACAACCTACAGTGGATATTGATTAATTAAAAATACTAATATATAGAATTCCTGAAAATAAAACAAGAATTCAACGATAAAATTTGGACAACCACCACAAAATGCTCCTACTGCAATTCCTAAAAAACAAAATAAAAAAATTTGTTTCTTTGGACAAAAATAAAAAATAGGAAAGAAAAATGAGAAGTCAACCAACCAAATCCCCTTCCATCTCTTTTTTATTTCTTTCTTTTTTTTTATTATTCTCAAATCACAATAAAAAAGCAAGCAAAGTATTTACCCAAGTTTCGGTGCTCACACAGCACCCTTATCAAGGCAAAACAAATTAAAACAGGTGGGAACAGCCACCAAGCAACGACGCTCTCTCCTCGATACCTGAGATCTCAGGTATCGAGGAGATAGCGTCGTTGCTTGGTCGCTGTTACACACGAAAGAAATAAAAAAGAGAAGGTAGGGAATTTGGTTGCTTGCCTTCTCATTTTTCTTTCCTCTTTTTTATTTTTGTCCAAAGAAACCAATTTTTTTATTTTGTTTTTTAGAAATTGCAATAGGAGCATTTTGTGGTGGTTGTCCAAATTTTATCGTTGAATTCTTGTTTTATTTTCAGGAATTCTATATATTGACTTGTTTATTGGACGTTAAATGGGATTTTGAATTTGATTTTAGTCTGATTTAAAATTCTTGAATTTCAAAATTAAAAATACTAATGTATTTAATTAATTTTATTTAATCAAAATTTCAGAAAGGATGAAATACTTGAAACTAAAAATATGTTATTGGAAAAGAGAAACTAATTCACTTCAAATTTATCCTTCAGACTCATTTAATCTTTCACAGCCAATTGTTTAAAAATGCATTCTATGACATAAAGCTAAATAGTTTAATGCCACTTTTTCTGCTTTTATTTGCTTTAAACCAATAAAATACGGTCTTTTAAACACTGCGCAAATATTAGATTGTAAAAGTGTAAATTTTCTGACCTTAACATTCGACTTGCTTCTTTTGATCTTCTAATAAGTTGAGTTCTATGGAAATCATTTTTCGTAATTGCTAGACTCATTTCATTAATTTAAAACATTTTAGAAGACTTCAGAAGTACACGTTTCATAGACCCGAGTATTTTTCCTTTTTTTTTTTTTTTTTTTTTTTTTAAAATTTTTTGATAAATTTTTTAAAAAAATTTTATTTTTTCATTTGGGATCATCCATAAACTACGTTACCAATTTCAGGAAATTTTTACCCCCCCTCTGTTGACAACCGTAGTTTTTCCTTAAAAGACATGGAATACGACTTAACTTAATAGTTAAATTTTAGCTGAAAAAAATTAATTTTCAACCAAAAAAAAGAAAGGATTTTAAACAAAACAGTTGAATATTTAATCTAAGAAATCAGAAAATAGTTGATATTATAAAATTTAATTTTCAGTAAAAAAAAAATTAATTTTCAACAAAACAGCGAATTTTTTAAGTGTTAAATTTAACCAGAAAAGACAAATTTTTAACAAAATAGTTGAATCCACAGCCTAAAAAATGAATTTTCAAGAGGAAGTTTAATTTTCTACCCAAAAAGATGAATTTTTAACAAAATAGATAAATTTTCTACAAAACAGTTGAATTTTTCACCCGAGGCTATGAATTTTCAACAAAAAAGTTAATTTTCTACCAAGTAGTTAATTTTTCAAATAAATAGTTTAATTTAAAAAAATAGCTTAATTTTCAAACAAATAGTTGAATTTTCTACCAAAACCGTTGAATTTTTTACCCGACACTTTGAACTTTCAACAAAAAAATAAATTTTCTACCAAGCTGTCAATTTTTCAAATAAATAGTTTAACGTTGAACATAATAGTCGAATTTTCAGCTTAAAAAATTAGTTTTCAACTAAAAAAGATAAGGTTGACTTTTCCATCCGACACTATGAATTTTCAACAATAAAGTTTATTTTCTACCAACTAGTTCATTTTTCAAATAAATAGTTTTATTTTTAACCAAATAGTTGAATTTTCAACCTAAAAGCTGAACTCATTTTTTACTAAAAAAAACGTATTTTCTAACAAAAAAAATGGAATTTCCAACCCGAAAATAAGAATTTTTAACAAAAAAGTTAATTTTTGACTGTATAGTTTAATTGCTTACCAAATCGTGGATCTTTTAAGCCAAAAATACGAGTTTTTTTACAATGCAGTAGAATTTTTGAACCGAAAAGATGAATTCTCAACGAAACTTCTAATAACTGATATTTCAACAAAAAACTATTTCAATTTGAATTAAAAAACAATCGAATTCAAGAAAAGAAGACGAATTTTTAGCAAAATAGTTGAATCCTCAACAAAATACATTAATTTCTCAACCAAATAGTTGAATTTTCATATAGAAAAGATAAATTTTCAATTAAAAATATAAATTTTCAATCAAAAATGGAATAGTTGTATTAAAAAAAAACTGCTTAAATTTTCCAATCTAAAGATGAATTTTCAACTAAAATTATGAATCTTAAAAAAAAATTGATTTTTAACAAATTAGTTCAAGTTTTAAGCAAGTAGTTGAATTTTCAAACATAAAAGATGAATTCTCAATGAAACATGTAATTGATGATATTTAAACCAAAAAGGATTTGGATGTCAATAAAAAATAGTTAAATGCAATAAAAAATATGAATTTTGAACTAAAAAATAAAACTCTTTAGTTAAATAGTAACAGTAAAATTTTCAGTTTAAAAAAGTTAATTTTTAGCCAAAAAAGAAACGAACTTTCAACGAAAAAGTTAAATTTTCAACTAAATATACCAAAGAGAAGAATCTTCAACCAAAAAGATATATTTTTAACAAAGTACTCTTCAACTTTCAACCAAGTTGTCGAATTTTTGAGCAAAATAGAAGACTTTTGAACAAAATAGCTGCATTTTCAACAAAATTGTAGTATTTTTAGTCAAAACAAAAATGTAAACGAAAAATCGAGAAAAAAGGGAAATTTATTGGAAGCAGGAGAAAGAGGGATATTCTTTAAAAAGGGGAAAAGGGGATTATGAAAGTCATTTTAAAAGGTATCAAGTTATTATTGAACTGTACCATTTCCGGGACATCTTTCGCAACAGTCACAAACATTCTTAAAATTTATTATCAAGGAACGTGCAAAACGTTGTCTAACTTTGTAACGTTACACTGAGAGAACGCATTTAGTAATACGTACTATATCCGTTTAGTAGACGATTGTTTCGTATATTATACTATGCATTTAGTGTCAAATACTAAACGCCGTTTGGTTCCGTTTAGTAAATGTCACTAAATAGAATGGTACATCAACTGACTATCTGGTTAGTCATAGCTACTACACTGAGAGAACACATTTAGTAATACGTACTACATCCGTTTAGTAGACGATTGTTTCGTATATTATACTATCCATTTAGTGTCAAATACTAAACGGCGTTTGGTTCCGTTTAGTAAATGCCACTACATAGAATGGCACAACATCTGACTATCTGGTTAGTCATAGCTACTAAACGAAATAATCATTTAGTCATTTAGTACCTTCTACAACCGCTTGGTGTCGATTACTTGTCGACTCCATTTTGTTCTCGATCTTCATTGATCTTTGCATCACGAAGACGCCACAATCAAGTTACAGTGAGTTTAGTGATTTTTTCGAAAAAAAAACTGCAAGTTGGAATGTCCATCATATATACAACCATGGAGGATGTTTTGAAGAGTTTGAATTTCGAGGAGTACATCGAGAATTTCAAAAGTAAGTACACTTAATCAATCACCTCATTGCTCATATTCTGGGACTAATTTTCTTACGCTAAGACATGCTGTGTAGTAGATTATAGATAATAAATATTCACTATTGTAAATTATTGTAAATAAATATTATAAATGTGTTGCAATAAAATAATTTCATAAACTTCTATCATGTTTTATAACTGAATAAGAACCTTGCGCTTAGTTAATTTTTGATGTTAGTTTTCTTGACCAGGGTAATACGTAATAATTATGAATTATGACTATTAATTAATTATGATGTTGAAGTTTTTTGTTTACTGGTCGTTTCACCGGAGCTAGAGAGAATTTTTTTCACAATCAAAGTATCAATATTTTCATGAAAATATTGAAACGACCAGTAGACAACAAACTTTAACACCTTGCGCTTAGTATTCACCACTTTTATACCATAGTAGAACGGACAAATCGTGTAGTAGAACCTACTTAACTGGAAGCTGTTTAGTAAGACTTACTTAACAGGAATAGTATTTAGAACGAAAAGTTCAATAGAAGCTACTAAAACGGACAGCGTTTAATGAAATATACTAAACATATTTAGTTTGTAGAATCAATCACATAGCCATATCTACTGAACAGGACGCTGTTCAGTACGGCCTACTAGACAGAATTAGTGAGAGCTGCTAAACAACAAGTTAAGGCTAGTGCTTTCTACGAATCGTTTAGTCGAGGCTACTAAACAGAACGCCGTTTAGTGCGACCAACTACATAGAATTAGTGGGAGCTACTAAACAGGACGTCAGGGGTAGTGGGGGTCACTGAACGCCGGTTAGTAGGACCGACTAAACGACCGCTTCGTCGATTTCACTGAATATTTGGTCCGTCCATATATTACTAAATGGCGTAGTAGCTATGACTAATGATTTGGTAGTATTCACTAAACCCTTCTCTCAGTGTACTTCCTCTGGAGACCCCTGCCCCCCCCCCCCCCCAACCTGTTAGGATTGTCGACTCCTTTTATCTTTTTAGTTTAGATATATTCTAAATTGTGATGAGAAATCTTCAGAGATGTTTTAAGTCTTATGTATATCAACCTTCTGATTGATTGATTGATTCAGGTTCTTTCCAAGATTGCGATATCGAACCTCAGGAAAATTTCCATAAGACTTTTTTTCATACCTGACAGATAAATCTTCCTCTGTCTCAATAGAAATTTCTTCACCTGAGAAAGTAAATAAAAATTTAATTAATGCTCGAATAACTCATTTACAACCTGGAATTTAAGTCAACATCCTGAACGGAAATACCCGTGATTCTGAGAGATAAAAATGTTTAAAAAAAAAAGAATTGAATTGACAGATTTGTTCGGAAATCTTGAAGACCGATAAGAGAAATATAGATCAGTTTATCACTTGAAGGAAATCTTCCGCATAATTGTTTGTCTTTCCTCTTATGAGATTCCAGACGATACTTTTTTTTAGGATGTAACATCCAATCTAATCGCGAATTTTACGTGGGGTCATTGACAAAATGAAACATTGTAGTCGCTTGAGATGCATTGTTTTTTTTTCTCTTGCCAACAATCGCGCGCTACGTAATTTAATTGGTGATCGTAATTCTCTTTCTTCTAACAAGCTGATAAAACGCTCAACAGTACAAAGGAAAATTGATCTCAGATATTGTGTACCAAACGATTAAAGTTGGATACAAGAAGATTGATCTTGGGAACAATTCCAAAGTGATTCTTGGCTTGGTAATAGAATCACAATGAAATTAGAATTTCTGAGATAGGTAATTAAGGCTCTTAAAGCGTCTAGGGTGTTAGCTACATCCATAATACGTCTTCAAAAATTCATTGTTTAATGTAATATTTTAACCACACAATCTAAAGGCAATTTTAGTGGAGAGAGCATAGCGATTTTGTCGAAAAATTGTCTTGTTTTTTGTTGTAATTGAAAATTGAGTGTTTTTTACGCCTGCAAAATGCAACGCGCCCGCCAACACTTTGTGCCGGGCTGCAGTCACCTGGTGTAGTTTGAACTCGCATAAAATCTGCAAGTGCCGCGACTCCGTCGCTTAGATTAATATATAGTATAATAATATAATACATTAATAAAAATAAATAATAATAGCATAATATGTTATTATTTATTTATCATTATATTATGGTAATTTTCCCTGGTGACTGCAGCCCGGCATACAGTCTGGCGCGTTGCATTTTACAGGCGCAAAGCACCCAATTTTCAATTACCAAAGAAAAGAACAATAAGAAGGTTTTTCGAAAAAATCGCTATGCTCCCACCAGGAAAATTGCCTTTATATTATGTGGTTAAAATATTACATTAAACAATGCATTTTTGTACACGTATTATTGATGTGGCTGAAACGCAAGTTATTTTAAGAGCCTTAACCATCACGCGTTCTTGCCTGGACCTTATGTAGCTTTACTTTTTTTTCGGTCACCTAAATCCCACTTTTTCGAAAATTTTGTTAAAGTTAAAATCATCTTCAATTACAATAATTTGTTTAAAAAATTTTGCCTGTTGACAAAATTATGTTAAGACAGGGTGTCCAGCGACCTGGAAAACCTTGAAAACTTGGAATTCTTCTTGAATTTTTGTTAAACCTTGAAAACCTGAAAATCTCCTTGAATTTTTCACGAGAACCTTGAATTTGAATTTTTTTTTGCTTTTAAAAGAGCTATTTTATTGAAATGTGAACAGTAATTAACATCTTTTAGTCTACTATGAAAGAAACATATCGTTTAGAAGGAATATTGCTACTGAAAAGTTTTTTAAATATCAAGATATAATTTATCTTTTGTTTATTACAGAATAAATAAAGAGATTTCAAGGTACTTTTTCTGGACTGGTGGCAACGATTTTATAGATTGCAATTTAATATTTTATATTATTCATTACGATATGGTGAATAATTCTGTAAGTTTTTAATTTCTTGCCCGCTAATATCGAATTTTAATGAATACATTTTTTGTGATATTAAATTTGCAAATTATAAAAATTATTAGTTGAAAATTTTGATGTTAATTCAATTTCAGAATTAGAATGAGTCATGGCCATAATATTTGAAATAATTTAATGATTTCAACGAACACAAACGGTTTCACAAACAAAGATTTAAGAAAGATTTCACAAATACTTAAAAATATTTCACAAAGATTTTAAAACTTTCAAAAGATTTCGAAGATTTAAATATTTTTAAACATTTTTATGATTTCAAAATTTTTCAAAGATTCGAAACGACTTCAAATTTTTGTAGAAGATTTCACAAAAATTTCAAATATTTTAATGATTTTAAATTAATTCAAAAGACTCGTAAAATTCATAATTTATCATTTATAATTTAGTAAAAGTTTCATAAAGTTTTTAAAAGAATAAAAAATTTTCAAAGATTTCAAACAGTGTACAGTATACCAGATGTCGTAGATTTCAAAACCTTTCAAAGATTCTAAACAATTTCAACATTTTTTAGAAGTTTTACAAAGATCTCACAAGGATTTTAAATATTTCAATGATTTCAAATGAATACAAAAGATTTCACAAATATTTCAAAAAGATATAAACCACATTTCAAACATTTCAGAACATTTTGAAGATTTTAAACGATTAAAAAATTTCGTAAAAGATTTCAATGATTTCAACAAATACGAAAGATTTCAGAATGATTTCACAAGTATTTCAAAGATTTCAACATTTTTCAGAAGATTTGAAAATATTTCACAAGAATTTTAAATATTTGAATGATTTCAAACGAATACAGAAAAGTTCACAATTATTTAAAAGATTTCATGGAAAATTTATTAATGATTAAAAAAAATACAAGAATTTCAAAAATTTTAAAAATGCACAGTACGTCAGATTTCAAAGATTTCAAAAAATTTCAAAGGTTTTGAACGATTTCAAATTTTTTTAGAAGATTTCACAAATCTTTCAAAGAATTATTAAGGATTTTATAAGGTTTCAAAACATTTCAAATATGTTATTTCATGAAAAATTGATTAAAGATTTTAAAAAAATATAGAAGAATTTCAAAGATTTTAAAAAAGATACAGTACGTCAGATTTCAAAGATTTCAAAAAATTTCAAAGATTTTAAACGATTTCAAATTTGTTTAGAAGATTTCAAAAGATTTCACAAATCTTTCAAAGAATTAATCAGGCTTTTATAAGGTTTCAAAACATTTCAAAAGTTTTGAACGGTTTCAACATTTTTGAGAAGATACAGTACACCAGATTTCCAAGATTTCAAAACATCGCAAAGATTTTAAACGATCTCAAAATGTTTCAACAAATTGGAGAAGATTAAAAAAGTTTGCAATGATTTCAAACGAACACAAAAGATTTCATAAAGAATAATTTCACAAATATTTCAAAGATTTCATAATGATTTCAAAAGATTTCAAAACATTTCAGAAAGATTTCAAGGATTTCAAAGATTTTACATAATTTTTAAACATTTCAAAAGATTTTTGATGATTTCGCAAAGATTTCAAATATCACAACAGTCCAAAAAAGGCTTTATTTTTTTTTAGACTGACCGCAACTTACTGTTTTTAGGTATACAAATGACATTGCATTCTTTCAGAATTAAAAAAAATTAAGAGGTCAGGCAAGAGTATTTTAGCAAAAATGCTTATTTTATTTTAATTGTCGCTATTAATTAATTATTTTACAATGGCTTTGATTGCCACCCATTGGTTAGGCTGATTTTTGAATGAGAATATGTGTTTTTTAATGGGAAACGTATTTTTTTTTTAGATCCATTCAGTAGCGATTATGAATGGGTATTATCTGATTCAGGAACAATATTTCCTATAGAAAATAATTCATTTAAAGTAAAAAAATTTCAATTTAAATAGTTCAAATTATTTACTAAAAATAGTTAAATTTACAACTTTTAAGCAAATCCAAGCATACATAGTCTACTATTATTTATAGACTATTTTCAGGAATTTTAATTGATTTTGTTGAACATTGTTTTTCACATATTTGCATCAGGCCACATCTGAATGTTGAACATTTATTTATATATTTCACACATTAAAAACTGAATTTTTTCTTTTAATTTACGTTCACAAAATCTCGTTATCAGTGAAAAATTAATAAGTTACAATCTTTATGTTATGAAACTTCACATTCACCTTATATCAATCTCAAATTCACAACAACTATCACTCACGTTTTATTTGATAAAAGTTATCAGTAACAAAAATCCCGGTATGAAAATCCTCAAGATTTTGATGTTTAGGATGCAAATAGATGGGAGCAGATTGTGGAGTTCGTTTCTGACACGTGCACTCCCTGCAGCCTCAGTGGCTGCAGGGAGTGCACGTGTAAGAAACAAACTCCGCAATCTGCTCATAATATCTATTTGCATCCCAAACATCCCATGTTTACGATTTCAATACCCGCATTTTTGTTCAAGATAATTTCTATAAAACAAAACGTGAGTGATAGCTTTTGTGAATTTGATATTGATATAAGGTGAATGTAAAGTTTCATAACAATAAATAAATTCATAATAAATTTTCAACATTCAGATGTGGTGTGATGTAAATATGTGAAAAACAATGTCAAATGTTAATAATTCTTACATTTTTCGTCCAGAAATATATATTTTTTCAATTATTGTTTTTAATTCAAAAAATAATTTTAAAAAAACTTTAAATATTAAGAAAAATGTATTTGAACAAAATATTTGATTATTTTATTGCTGATAAATAAATAATATTTATTAAAAAATCATTTTTTCATTTTGTTAAATTCGAGAATTTTCTAGTTCGGATATTTTATAATTTTGCAATTTTCTGTGGGAATTTTCAACTTTGATAATATTGTATACTGTCGTGAATTTTATTATTTGGGAATTTTCCAATTCGGGATTTTTATATTTCGGCAATTTTATATTTCCGGGAATTTTATCGTGGAACGACTGAAAAATCCCAAAAATAAAATTCCCGACACTGTAAAATTCCCGAATTGGAAAATTTCCGAATAATAAAATTCCCGAGCTGGCAAATTCCCGAACAATAAAATTCTTGAATTGGAGAATTCCCGACAGGAAATTGGCGAATTGTAAAATATCGGAACTGGAAAATTCCCGAATTTAAGCAATTAACATTTTTTTATAAATATTATTTATTTATTGAAAATACAACAATCAATTTTTTAAACAAATTATTTGTAATGTTTAAAGATTCTAAAATTATTGTTTGAATTTATAATAACAATAATTGGAAAAATTTTCATCCAGAAGTATATTTTTTGAATTATTGTTATTTTAAATTTTAGCAATAATTTTAGAAACTTAAAACACTAAAAATAATTTGTTTTTGATGAAAATATCTTATTATTGTATTTTTAATGAATAAATAATATTTATAAAAAAGTTTAATTGCTTAAATTTGTGAATTTTCTAGTTCGGACATTTTGTAATTCGGCAATTTTATGCCGGGATCTTGATTATTTGGTAATTTTCAAATTCGGTAATATTATAAACGGTCGGGAATTTTATTATTCGGGAATTTTCCAATTCGGATTATAAAATTATCGTATTTAAACAATTTAAAAAATTGTAAAAAAAAAAAATTATTTATCTATTATAAATAAAATAATCAAAAATTTGTTTCAAAGGAAATATTTTTTAATGTTAAGAGTGTTATGAAATTATTGTTTGAATTTAAAATCACAATTATATAAAAATTGTAGAAAAAAATAAATGTAAAGACTCTTGCGCCTCGAACGAAAAAATAAATTTCTCCTTAAATTTTCTCCGATTCTAATAACATTTTCCAAACAAACTTTGCAGGATTCAATTCAGCACTGGTTTCTCTCGAAGTTGCTTTGTAATTTTTTATTTAAATTAACAATTCGATTTTCGAGAACATTTTTCGTAATTTTCAAAAAATACTATGCATATTTTTAAACAAATTTTTCATTCTGAAGTATTTTTTTTTCAACTATCGTTATTTTATATTCAAACAATAATTTCAAAAAACTTTAAAAATTAAAAAAAAATCGTTGGTAACAATATTTGATTGTTTCATTTTATTTATTGGATGACCCCTAAATATATTTGTTTGAATTCTGAAAAAAATGCAGTAATTTTGAAACTAAGAGCAACAGTTTGTAGGGGATCCACTTTTGAAAACAAAAATAAAGACTTGTTTTAGACCACCCTAGATTTTTTTTAAATATATCTTGTACAATATAAGTTTTTTTATTAAAAAAATGTTTAACAATTTGAACGACTTAAAAAATTCGGTAGATTTCAAATTTTAATGTTTGAAAAAATGCCCCTCATTCAGAATTTGAGAAATTAATATTTTCCAGTGTTGCAAGTTTTGCTTTGAGTCCTTTGTAATTTGTTTATGAAGCATATTATTAATTTAAAAGCTACATAAACGAAAATAAAATACTTTCCTTTTAAATGTATATTAGGTCAATTAAAGTAACGACTACAAAATTTATCACAGGTCTGCTAATCAATGAAGTTCTGTTTAATCATTGACGACGAAGCTCATAATTTATCTTTCATTTATCATATCGAAGTAATATGATTTTTTCAATTTACATTGTGATTCGTCCTCAAAGATCCAATTAATAAAATAGACATGATTGAGGTTTAAATTAAGCACGCCTGGAATTGTTCCTGCTTGATAAGAGATTCAATATTAACTTCGATAATAGCTTTTAAAAAGATTGATTATATAAAAATGATGGTGATAAGGAGCTGTACTTAAATTATGTAACCAACCGTATCAAAAAAATTTACCCCTAAATTTCATTTTCAAAATTCCTTGATTTTTCCTTAATCAATTTTTCTTTTTCCTTGACCATTAACATTGCAATGTCAGCATTTTAATCTTGTGATATCTTTACATTGGGTCTTTTATAAACAGAATAAAATAATATTACAGATACAAATTAAACATTTAAAAATTTATTTAATAATTTTAAACAAAGAAATGGGTTTTGTTCCATAAAAGAGGACTTTTTAAGAAATTAATTGAATTTTAAAAGTGAAAAGATGAGTTCTCAACAAAAAAGTGTAACAGTTGATATTTCAACAAAAAAAAAATTGATATTTCATTTAAAAAAAAGTGAATTTGAGAACCAAAAAGACGAATTTTCAACAAATAAGGATTTTTCAGTCATAAAAAAAAATACACCTAAATTGTTGAACCTTCGAGTCCAAAGATACAAAAATTGAATTTTCATTTAAAAAAGATCAGTTTTCAAGAAAATAGTTGAACATTCAAACAAAGAGATGAATTTTTGACTAAAAGTATGAATCTGCAACGAAAAAATGATTTCTTCACAAAGTGGTTCAATCCAATCAAACAAAATAGTTGTTTGACTTTTCAGCATCAAAATATGAGTTTTGTACAAAAAGTAATTTTTCTACGGAGACGCGTGAATTTTCAACCCAAAAAGACGAATTTTCAACAAAATAGTCGAATTTTCAACCAAGAAGGATGACTTTTTAACGAACTTGTTGAATTTTCAACCAAACGGTTGCATTTTTATTCAAAAAAGATGCAATTTCAACTAAAATAGATGAATTTTTTATTTAAAAAGAAAAATTTTCAAATAAATAGTAGAATTTTCATCCAAAAAATATTTCAGTTTGGCTTTTCAACATCAAAATATGAGTTTTCAACAAGAAGTAAATTTTCCACGAAAATACTTTAATTTTTAACAAAACAGTCAAATTTTCAACCAAAAAGGATGACTTTTTAACAAAGCTTTTGAATTTTTTACCAAACAATTGCATTTTTATCCAAGATAGTTGCAATTTTTACTAAAATGGATGAATTTTCAAATTAAAAAGAAATATTTTCAAAAAAATCGAATTTTCATCCAAAACAGATTTCAATTGACTTTGCAACACCAAAATATGAATTTTTAACAAAACTGTCGAATTTTCAACCAAGAAGGATGACTTTTTAACGAATTTGTTGGATTTTCAACCAAACAGTTGCATTTTCATCCAAAAAAAAGCAATTTTTACTAAAATAGATAAATTTTTAAATTTGATAAAATTTTTCCAAAAATAGCAGAATTTTCATCAAAAACAGATTTCAGTTTGACCTTTCAACATCCAAATATGAGTTTTAAATAAGAAGTAAATTTTCCACGATGACACTTGAATTTTCAACCCAAAAAAAAAAATAATTTTTAACAGAACAGTTGAATTTTCAACCAAAAAAAAGGACTTTTTAACAAAATTGTTGAATTTTTAACCAAACAGTTGCATTTTTATCCAGAAAAGATGCAATTTCTACTAAAATAGATGAATTTTTTAATTAAAAAGAAAATGTTTCCAAAAATAGTAGAATTTTCATCCAAATATGAGTTTTAAATTAGAAGTAAATTTTCTACGATTACACTTGAATTTTCTACCCCAAAAAAATTAATTTTCAATAGAACAGTTGAATTTTCAACCAAAAAGAATGCCTTTTTAACAAAATT